>WARS01002722.1:0-12218 GCA_008933995.1 Datnioides undecimradiatus | reverse complement strand
ATGTAATGGAGGAGGTGTCCATCTGATGGGCCTGCAGGAGCACAAAACCAAAGACGACCCCCTTGAGCCTTTTAAGCTTAAAAGATTTGATTCTTGGGATCAAGAATCAACAATTTTCAGTCTGAAGCCTGCAAACTTGATACTATGGCTAATTACATTCATGTGTATTATATTTAGCATTATATTTGCACTTTTTGCACAGTATGAGTTGCTTGCTGCCACGCCAGTTGGCGCTGAAGAAGCTAAAGTATTCCTAGTATGTGCTCATGTTATAAGGACTGAAACAACAGTACACTCCCCTTTGAATACATTCTGTATAACCAGAAGAGAGTCATGTTAGGAATAGGGAATAGTGACTAGAGCTCTGCCTGAGGATGTGAGGCTGCGGTGAGGACGAGAGAGAAGAGCAGTTAGTTAGCAGTTAGTTCCTTATTTGTGTCCTTATAACTACTGCAACTTTGGGTTCCTTTTTGTGATGTTTTACTACTTATTTTTTAGACTTTAAGGGTACAATCAGAAAATTCATTCTGACATAGTATTTTACATAGATTAATGTAATAAATGAATAAAGTACAAATAATTTTTATTTTCTATTTGTGTCATCTGTTTGATTCAAACCCCAAACATCCAACAGCTGCCTTCTCACATACTGATCAATCATCAAGTTCATGGTTCACCTCAGTGCAGCGGGTGTGACTCATATATGTATAGGTATGTGATTAGCTTACACAATGTGCTTTTGTCCAAACACAATGGGGGAACGTATATAATGTATGTGAGTCAAATGTGTTAAAGGCTGAATGTGCTTCCTGACCCAGCGCAAATGCAAAAAATACATTTGGTGTTTAACATAATTTAACAACATTTTGGTAAAGTCTGAAGCCTGAGAACAGTTGATACTATGACTAATTACATTCATGTAATTATGTACATCCCCCCCATTTATTTATTTTTAAGAAGCCAGCCTGGGGGTAACTCATTTTAGGAGGAATGATAGGGTGAGATTTGGATCAGAATCATTCAAACTCAGACATCCCACCAATATATATTCTATTTGTGAGATATCTGAGTTTGAATTAGTCTGAAATATTGATTATAATTTAATTTGGCTTATGTGGACTAGATTTTAATGTCTGATCTGCATTCACTGTAAACATTCCACAAGGTGGCGCCATAACCCTCTGTTTTGACAGTGAGCTCATAATTTTGGATTTACCCTTTGTATAAGTGTGTGTGTAAATAAAGCTAGAATATTTTTAACAATACAGAAAAACCAAAAAGAAAAAATCTTTTAAGTGGCCTATTTTATAAACTTAAAGGTGCTGGAAAAAACTACTTAGTGATTGGACAGTAACATGGGTCTCCCAGTCCCAAACACTGCAGTACCGCCCGCAACTGCCGTTCATGTTAAAGTGCCGGTCAATAGATTCGATTGGCGTGCGCCAGCGGGCTGAAGCGGCCATGCACACACTCTGCACTTACAGTGTTCCACCTATTCAGTTTGTGTATGAGCTGGACTTGCTCTGGACAGCGACAACGTTTGCCCAAATACTGGTAAAATATAGGCGCACTCAGAGAGGGAGAGAGCGAGCGAGACCCGCTGCGTGTCTTACTTTACCCAGGGGGTTACTTTACTCTTCCTCTGACATAATTAGTATAAATGTTTCTGCACATGAACTTCAAGAGATTGATGAAAGTGTTTTTTTAAAAGGGTCAACCCTTAATTAGTCGTCCATGTAGGTAACTATTTGGGTACACAGGGTAAATGCAGTTACATTTATGTTACACTCAGATTCTCTCGCATGAACTAGGCTGTTGACCAAGCTGACTTAAGTTTCAGTGACTTTTCACCTCTTTCACCTCTGTTTTTGGAACTTTTTCTGACAGAACAATTCAAATATGCCTCTTTAGGGAACATTTAAATAAAATCAGCTCAGTCAGATTCGGTAAATATCTGATTCAAGCAATCCTCCCAGGTCAAGCCAGATGCTGCAAAACACATAATTAGAATTGTTGAAACTGTTGACCTTACCACTAAACGCTGTTGCCATGCCAAGACTTGAAATGAGTGAGTCACGTGGCAGCTGCGTTGAGTCAAATCACAGTCAAGTCACATTACTATTACCTGCATCTTGTGACTGCTGTTCTTTTTTTTAATGAAAGTGCTGCATGACTGTTGTTCGTATTAACAGATGAGCTAACTTGCAGATATTGGTTGTTTGGCCTTTTGTAGTTATTTTACCTTTCTAATGTTCACTTTGAAAACTCATTTTTATACAATTGAAACTGTTGTGTTGTGTTTCCATATTTAACTCTGGTTTCATGAAGTGTACATGTATCGTGTTTTTGCCCTTTGGGGATACAGACATGACTTGTACTGAACTGCAGACTATGCTGAAATTAAAAGGGGGGCAATCTACTGTCACACTAATCTGAGCCTCTCTTAACTTGCCACCTTGGATTATCTTCCTACTGGAGGGTGTTCAAAGCATCCAATATCCACTGTAAAACAAAATAAGAACAACAAGAAGGGCAGGAAAAATATGATTTTTCCACTATATCATTTCAATGTAGGTTTTGTGACGGGGTTCTCTGTTGGCCCACGTAAGTATTACACACAGGCGCAGTCGCAGGTGAAGTGCCGAGGTGCTGTTTATTCCCACCAGATGCCACAATGAAAATACACCACAAAAAGGAAAAACTAAATGAAAATAAATGAAGGAATGAATAAACAAAGTATTTACAAAGCTGACAAAATCCCCAGTAATTTTCTCGGTCCAGTGCTACAGCCACAAGATGTCTGGGTTTTTTCTTAGTTACCTTCCTTGTAAACAGCGCTAATCAATCACTACTCAACCACCCATAGCCCTGAGGTGGCTCTTATATCAGCGCCAAGCCCCTCCATCGGACTAATATAATCACAAAATTGACAGAAACTACAGTTTTCTCCTCAATAATTACACATTATATAGATACCAAAATAGGTGCCAGCTGAAGTCGAGAGCCACAATTCCTAATATTATTTACTCCATCAATAATGGATTATTTTACCTCTTTAATGTGATTATGGGTCTATGGGCAACACCGGTGTGTGACGTCATTTTCCTCCCTTACCTATTTACCAGACAGGTAGACGCCTTGTTTCAACTCCAGCGACCCGAAACAACACCCAACAGGTAAGGAATCATAGAGCAAAACTGTCTGGAGCGCACCCCAGAAATCCGTCACTGTATTGGCCCGAACCGTGTCCGACTGAGTGCGTGTGTATGTATGCGACGTGACACCCGTCTGAGTCTGTGTGTATGCGAAGTGATTAAACATTACGCATGCTGACATCTCGCCGCGATGTATGTATGCGGCGTATGTTACGGTGTGCGCGAGTAATCGTGTGCGGGTGTGCGTATGAATGCGTGTGTGTTCTTAATCAGTGACGGGCTGCTCCGTCACATACTTTTGCATGACAGCTTTTGTGACCTGGTTTAAAAAAACTCCTTTCAATTAAAAAAATCAGAACCATGCCAGACAAAGCCCCAAAAAGCAAAAACATTCCCTTATACCTCTCAGGAAGCAGTGAAGTTTCTGATGAGTTTCACAGGAAACAAAAGTTTATTTATCTATTGCCAAAGAAGTCACAGGTTCGAAGCTTTTCTGTGTTTTCACCGCCAGTTTTTCAAGATACCTGGAGTTCCAAGCCACTGATTGGCAGTGTTTTGGGGATTTGACATCAATCCCAAAGCTCTCAGTCATTTAATATCGTATGACAGCATTTTTAAAGACCAGTTCACACCTGAAATCAGTATGTTCTTATCACAATTTGGATTTACCCTTGTATAAGTGTGTGTAAATAAAGCCAATTTAAGTTATTCTGTAACACCTATAATAAATTAAAAAATTAAGCAGGCTACAATGAACTTCCATGCAAGACATTTGTTCGTTAGAATCTTTTGCTGCTGTGTACTTTCACAGGTTGTAACTTGAATGATACTGGCAGCAAATGCTTAAACAAAACAAAGAACTCATACCAGGTTCACACAATAAGATAACGCTTCTTCTTTCTTTTTTAATATTCAACCAGTTGATATTCTCAGCTGAGATTCTCGTTGAGATTCTCAATTGAGATACAACAGATTTATATCTGTCACTTAACGTCATAACACAATCTGTCAACAGTTGTTTAAACATCTGAAAGGAGATGTGTGGGAAGGTTACACACTATGACATCCCTATGAAACCAACACAACATGCTGAGTGAGTCATCTGCATTCAGATTTACCAAATCATCCACTTTGAATCAGACTTGACCATCCAAAAAATGTGCTAATTCTTGACGGATTGTAACAAAAGCTGTGGGTTAAAAAGTAACACATATCTGCAGTGTCAAAGGTGTGGAGCAGCTCTGTTTTTAACACTTTAAATATACATTGTGTACTGAAGTGTTCAGTCCCAGGTAACTGATCACATGCACACTGTTGAACAGGAACTATTTGAATATTAAATATGAATACAAAGGCATGAATTGATAAATGTAGTATTATAGGCATTTGCCTGATTGCCAAAAGCAGATGGCAACACTGATACCACTCTGGTTGTTCAGTGAATGAAAGTAAGATTTTTGTTAAGCTCTGGACAGCGCTAGCTAGCTGTTTCTTGCTGTTTCAGTTCTTTGTGCCAAGTTAACTAACTTCTGTCGGCAGCTTTATATATAACAGACAAATATGAACTTGTACCACTATCAATAACCAATGATATGACAACATCCACCCACATGTCAATCACCTTCAACTTTCAGCTGTGCATCGAAGCCTAGGGGTGAGAGGTGGAGCTAGCCAGCAACAGCATGATATTTTTCTGGAATTTGTGAGCAAAAACCCCCAAAAACCAACAAAAGCAGCACGAAAAATATTGTGGTGATGGGCCAATTTGGGAAAGGTTGCATGTGTTGGCTAAGTCCAGATACTGTGTCTTCCTCTCAGTTTTGGAATCACTGCACTCATGTTAAGTGTTTGTTATGACCTGTGGTGTGATGGCTGTACCAACAGACACACAAATAACATGGTAATATTGAACCAGTCTCACCACATCTGTTTAGTGAATTAGGTAAATTGCAGCACACTCTCTTCTACATCATTATCAATTTTTAGTTATTTTTCTTTTCAGCTTCTAAGATACATATCACACCATTCCAGTTTGTTTGATTTTGTAATTTATTTTATTGATTGTACACTGTATTCTCTATATGAAGCGTAAGTAACATTTGGTTTACATTGTTTGTCAGTAAGTTATGTTAACTGAGCTCTTTTGTTCGAGTTACCATGTGGAGCTTCACTGTTCTTCATACCGATTATTATTTCAAAAGATGCTGAAGAACTTTTGACATCCCTGACTTTGTGAATAACAGATTCAGCACACAATAAGGGACACAGTTTAGATGTAATTATTCCCAAAGGACTCCCCACTTCTGAGGTTGTGGTGACTGATGTGACTGAATACATCAATGAAAATGCAGGTACATTATTCAGTCAGGCTTATGCTCCCACACCAGCTCTGCCTTCAGCTTCTATCAATGATCTTTTAAACATTTTCTTACCTCCAGTGTTATAGAAGGTTATTAAATACCCCAATAAAGATTAAAGTTGTCTCTGGGAAGAAGAAAAAAAGATCCAAAAAGAAGCGTGCAGAAAAGCTGAAAGCAGGTGGTAAAAAGATAAAGTCTCAGTTTGCCAGACATGCAAGCAAAGAGACTTTTGCATCTGCACTAAAAGGACAAGGCAGTCCTTTTCTGAGTGCTCATTACCACCTTAAAACAGCAAGAATTGAAGTGTCTAAACTGTCTAAACAAAATAGACACAGCTTCCTGAATACAAGGGTTCTTCTTAAACATCAGCTCATTTAAATAAAGGTTTTAGACATTTCTGTTTACTGCAGTACATAATATCTATTGTGAAGTTATTCAATTTTGTTTTCATTGTTTGTTTTCATTGTTCTTTAAATGCAATTCTAATAGCTTCATTAATTTATTTCTATGCCTTTGTAAAGAACTTTGAATTGCCTTTGGCGCTTCATTATGCTATGTAAACAAACTTTCTTTTCCTTGGAAGGAAGTTCATAAAGCATGAGCAACACTAACCACACATTGTATGTCTCCACCCAGAATCACATGCAGTAGTGTCACCTCATCCATAAACTCCTACACAGTATAAATATACCAGGTTACTGAGTGAAAGTGAACATCTGGAGAATCAGTAAGCAGGACAGCTCCCTTCTGTACATCTCAATCCACTTCCTGACAATGAACATGTCATGCGGAGGATCTTCTGAGATCCAGGATGCTACCCCAGAATTCCCCAGGTCATTTGTGTTCAGGTGAGCTCCCCAGACTGTTTTCATTCTTTTTCATGACCCCCACACAAACACACACACAACACTGTGGTCCTTGTCTCAGTCTGGACTCACATTATATTTAATGTCATTCATGCACAGGTGAAGCCTGATGTGGAGAAGAAGACAAAAAAGAAGTATGCAGAATTCATAGCGGTGAAGTACAGAAGTCAGGTTGTGGCTGGATTTAATTATCTCATCAAGGTAATTAAGATTACTTACTGGAAGTAAAATAAAGATATATGCACGAATGAATAGTGATGCATCCAGGTTAAGCATTAAACACTGCTCCTCTGTGCACACCTGACAGTGACATCAAGATAACCTCGACCAATCAGAAATTTATAAAGAATTTCTCTCTTCCTGTAGGTCTATGTTGGAGAAGTGGACTACATTCACCTGCTCGTCTTCCAAGCACTTCCATGTAATGGAGGAGGTGTCCATCTGAGGGGCCTGGTAGGAGCACAAAATCATGTGACAACCCCTTGAACCTTTTGACAATTAAATACTTACAGTGAGGAGTTGTTATATTAAATCCTCTGCTTCTTAATTCTGAAAAGATTGCACACAATGTTGCTTCACAGTACATCAGTTGTAGTGTTGACTATATCAACAGAGATGAAGATATTTGGTGTTGTTTGTATTACTTTCTAAAGAAAAAATAAAGAAAAGCATCTCTAAATCTGATGTCATTCTCACATGCAGCATGTCCCTCTCTTGGCATAAACTTTCTGAAATGGTTTCAAATCAGTTAAAACAAGCTAAGTCAATCCCTTTAGTTGACACAAATCTGAAGACTGATGGAGATCTTTAACTTTAGTGTGATTATATCTTGATCTCGTATCGCTAAATGTTTTGATGATCTGATTACAAAGACCAACAGGTCTTTATTGACAAATTTCTCCCATTGGCATGGGGTGGTGAAACATACTTGTGAGATAAAACATGAGTGGGGGAAAGTGCAGAATCCCAACCAACAGTGGCGCCATGACGCTGAGTCGTACAAAATACATTCCAAAAATTCAGCAAAAAGCCAAAAGAACATTATTACAGGCTCCACAGACAGGCTAGCAGCTCAATGAGGCTAGGGGGTGGTGGATTCCCAGCTAAATGCTATGTCTACATGCTAACATTTGGGTTAATTTGTAATAAACTCCAACACAGGGTGTTGATCACCCATGTAAACTAAAAAATCTGGGGAAGGAAGTCCTTTTAGAGGAACAAAACTAACTTCAATGCTGTGAAGGTGATGCACATGTGGCTCCACCCAACGTGCAGCAGCTCCACCTCTCAGGTTTGTCTAGTGCTAATCTGTATAAATACATGCATTTTTGAAACTGCTAAACACTCTATCCACACAAAGCAGACAGCCACCCTCTATACTTTCAACGCACCTCCTGACAATGGCAGTATGCGGAGGATTTCCCCATCCAGGATGCCATCCCGATATTCGTGACATTTGTGTTCAGGTGAGCTCAGACTGTTTTCAGTCTTCATGCCCCCCTCCACACAAACACACACACACACAACACTGTGGTCCTTGTTGTCTCTCAGTCTGACCTCACATTATATTTAATGTCATTCATGCACAGGTGAAGCCTTGATGTGGAGAAGAAGACAAAAGACTATTCAGAATTCATAGCGGCGACGCGACAGAAAGTCAGGATTGGCTGGATGTAATATTCATCAAGGTAATTGCATTTACTTACTGAAGCAGCAAAGAGCATGATGCATGTGACAAGGGGTTTGGAGAAGAATTTGCTCCGCTGATCTAGGTCAAAAGCTAGAGTTAATGGTCACTGTTCTGGATTTTTTCAAGGTGGAGAGGGGTGTGAGGGCAGGGAGACTCTCGCCATCCTCTTTGCCCCTAGTATTGAGCCTTTAGCAGAAGCTATACGCCAAAATGAAAGAGGGTCAACCCATAAAATAGTGCTGTTCGCAGATGATATTTTTGCTTTTTACAAAAACCACTTCTTTTACATCCCCCACACTTATGCAATGCCTTCGCAATTATGGCTCAGTCTCAGGGTATAAAATTAATGAAAACAAATCAGAGGCCATGATGATATCTGGGGTTTGACCCACACAATTAAATGAAGTTATTTCCTTTCGCTGGCCAAAACAAGGATTTAGGTACCTGGGGGTTATTCTCACACCTAGACCTACACACAACTATTTGATGCTAATTACATAAGTTAATTAAGCACATAAAAATGACATAATACGATATATCCTTCCCCTCTACTCGAGAAAGTTGAGACAGTGAAAATGAACCTGTTACCTAGACTTCTTTTTTTATTTCAATCTCTACCTGTAAGAGTGCCCATTTCCCACCTTGATGCCTGTCAAAACCACCCTAAATCTTGGTCTGGCAGAAAAAGATACCCAGGATAAGACTAAAAACCCTTCTCTTATCAAAATAAGGAGGCCCTGGGCTCTGCCGTGATCTTAAATATTATTATTAGCTGCACTAATTAACTGCAATAGTGCATGGATTAGAAATGACCATGAGACAGTGATGGGCCCAAAATAGAACAGAGCACAGCTATGGGCATATTTTTACTGCATTACTCCCTATTGACATAAAGTTTGTTAATAAAAGTAAAATGAAAAAATGAATGGATAAACACACCTGGAAGGTTTGGACAACAGTAAAAAATGCTTGGGGGACCAGTGTCAATTTCAAGGGCTGGTGCCAATTGTAGGTAATATAGATTTCCCCCCTTCCACATGGGATAGTGGGTTTAGAAGATGGGCCGACAAAGGTCTTAGCACAATCAACCAATTATTTAATGGAACAGAATTCAAATCATTTTCCCAACTTCAAGAACAATTTGGGCTCCCATCAAATGATTTATAGATACTCAACACGACACTACACTGCCAAGTCATAAAGAAAGAGAGATGGTTAGCAAATTCAAATAAAATAGAAGAATACTTTATTAGTATTGCAGAGAAATGCTTTCCAACAAAATATATCTCTCTATATATAAAAGGCTTATATCTACACATCTCAAAACACTTGTAACATCAAGGAAAATGGAATTGGAATTAAATATCATAATTGAAGATAATATATCGGAAGACCTATGTGCAAATTGTCATAAAGGCATTAATAGTCAATTATGGAAAGAGTTCAATTGGAAACTAAAAATGAGATATTTTAATACATCTCCCATTATTTTGTCATGAAAGCAACCCCTACAGCATTGTGTTGAGAAATTAAATTGGGACCTTACATGGTCTTTGGGATTGCCCACAATTCAAGAGCTTGGTAGTAAGTGTTGCAAGAAGATATTTTATGCAAATTATGGGAAATGATGTTCCCTTGGACCCACTGATATTTCTGTTAGGAGTCTTACCTAAAGAGAGATATAGCACAGATCAGAGGTATATACTGAGGATACTTTTATTGATTGCCAAGAAAATGATAACGGTGAACTGGAAAAATGCAAAACCACCAACTATAACCCAGTGGATGCAGAGACTAGTGCTTACATAATGGAACAAATGATGGCAAGTCTGCAACTGAAAATGGACATCTATCACAAAGATGGCATTATGTTACACTATATCTGGGGGTTTAATTAAGTGGAATGGATTGTTGTAACTGATTATGTTGTAATGGAATATCACAAGGGATGCCATGGTTATGTTCTTCTGTAGCTGAACTCTGCTCTGCTGCACGCCTCCCTCATTGTAAATCTTAAGTTTCTATTTATTTGATTTTAGCTTAGTTTAATTACAGCTCATATGTGCATTGTTGATATGTGGGTTTTTGGGGGTTTTTTGTTGTTTGTTTTTTTTGGTTTTTCTATTCTTTATTATTTATTTATTTATCTATTTATCTTACTTATCTAATAAGGTATATAAAAACTAAATAAAAAGTTCAAAAAAAAAAAAAAGATATATGCATGGAATGACTAGTGACATCCAGGTTAAGCATTAAACACTGCCCTCTGTGCATTAATGACAGCATGCCATCAAGATAAACTTATTCATTCAGAAATTTATAAAGAATTTCTCTCTTTCTGTAGGTCTGTGTTGGAGGAAAGGACTACATTCACTTATGCGTCTTCCAAGACCTTCCAAGTAATGGAGGAGGTGTCCGTCTGAGGGGCCTGCAGGAGCACAAAACCAGAGACAACCCCCTTGAGCCTTTTTGACAATTAAATACTTACAGTGAGAAGTTGTTATATTAAATCCTCTGCTTCTACTCCTGAAAGATTGCACACAATGTTGTCAGTATGAATATTTGTATGCTGACTATATCAACAGAGATGAAGATATTTGGTGTTAATATATTTTTATGCCTTTGTAAAGAACTTTGAATTGCCTTGCGTCTACATTATGCTATGTAAACAAACTTTCCTTTCCTTGGAAGGAAGTTCATAAAGCATGAGCAACACTAACCACACATTGTATGTCTCCACCCTGAATCACATGCAGTAGAGTCACCTCATCCATAAGCTCTTACACAGTATAAATATACCAGGTTACTGAGTGAAAGTGAACATCTGAGAATCAGTAAGCAGACAGTCAATTCTCTGTTAACTTCAACGCACCTCCTGACAATGAACATGTCATGCGGAGAATTCTCTGAGATCCGGGATGCTACCCCAGAATTTCAGGACATTTGTGTTCAGGTGAGCCTCAGACTGTTTTCATTCTTCATGACCTCCACACAAACACACACACACACACACACAACACTGTGGTCCTTGTCTCAGTCTGGACTCACATTATATTTAATGTCATTCATGCACAGGTGAAGCCTGATGTGGAGAAAAAGACAAAAAAGAAGTATGCAGAATTCACAGCAGTGAAGTACAGAAGTCAGGTTGTGGCTGGATTTAATTATCTCATCAAGGTAATTAAGATTACTTACTGGAAGTAAAATAAAGATATATGCACGGAATGAATAGTGACATCCAGGTTAAGCATTAAACACTGCTCCTCTGTGCACACTGACAGTGACATCAAGATAAACTTATTCAATCAGAAATTTATAAAGAATTTCTCTCTTTCTGTAGGTCTGTGTTGGAGGAAAGGACTACATTCACTTATGCGTCTTCCAAGACCTTCGATGTAATGGAGGAGGTGTCCATCTGATGGGCCTGCAGGAGCACAAAACCAAAGACGACCCCCTTGAGCCTTTTAAGCTTAAAAGATTTGATTCTTGGGATCAAGAATCAACAATTTTCAGTCTGAAGCCTGCAAACTTGATACTATGGCTAATTACATTCATGTGTATTATATTTAGCATTATATTTGCACTTTTTGCACAGTATGAGTTGCTTGCTGCCACGCCAGTTGGCGCTGAAGAAGCTAAAGTATTCCTAGTATGTGCTCATGTTATAAGGACTGAAACAACAGTACACTCCCCTTTGAATACATTCTGTATAACCAGAAGAGAGTCATGTTAGGAATAGGGAATAGTGACTAGAGCTCTGCCTGAGGATGTGAGGCTGCGGTGAGGACGAGAGAGAAGAGCAGTTAGTTAGCAGTTAGTTCCTTATTTGTGTCCTTATAACTACTGCAACTTTGGGTTCCTTTTTGTGATGTTTTACTACTTATTTTTTAGACTTTAAGGGTACAATCAGAAAATTCATTCTGACATAGTATTTTACATAGATTAATGTAATAAATGAATAAAGTACAAATAATTTTTATTTTCTATTTGTGTCATCTGTTTGATTCAAACCCCAAACATCCAACAGCTGCCTTCTCACATACTGATCAATCATCAAGTTCATGGTTCACCTCAGTGCAGCGGGTGTGACTCATATATGTATAGGTATGTGATTAGCTTACACAATGTGCTTTTGTCCAAACACAAT
>WARS01002720.1:0-14481 GCA_008933995.1 Datnioides undecimradiatus | reverse complement strand
TATAAAATATTACAAATAAATATACACATAAATATCTGTTAATATGTTTCATCTCTCTTAACTAACCTCTGGTTTAGTCACCTAGAGCTAAAAGTGCCTAAAGTACAAGCAGGGTAACGTCCTGCCAACAGTGTGTGTGCGTGTGTGTCTGTGTGTGTGTCTCCTTGTGTCAGTGTTGCGTGTCTGCGTGAGTGTGCGTGCGTGTGTGTGTGTGTGTGTGTGTGCGAGCTGTTGATAGTCAGAACAGATGTAGACTGTGATGTCCTCTTCTTCGCCCGCGATGATCACGATGACTTCAGGGGGGTCATCGTCAGCAGGACGTCCACGGTCCACACCATCTGAGGGGGAGAAGTTCAAGCACACGTCAAACCTATATGTCAAATATGAAACCAGCCCGTTTCACTTTTTTTCCCATTTACACACAGAGATGATGGAGACACGCTGGCCACAGCGCAGAGACCAACAGCTCTGTGTCGACAAATAAAGAAAATGTATCAACACTATCAGTGTTACAAAATGACACATCATAATAAATGCAAGAATCACTAAAAGGCATATATTAAACAATAAGAGTAATAATATGTCTGAAACACTGTTTGGCCTCAAATAACTAGGTTTTTAATCATATGGTGCAAGTGAGTAAGGCTTTGTCACAGCTTAATGAAGCGCGAGGCGTTGACACACTCTTTTACGCACGAGTCTGGCCACTTTTCCGTGAGCGATAGTGCCGCTACAGGACAATTAGACAACAGCGGACGTGAGAAAACGTAAACGAGACTCTGTGAACATCAGCCAAACGCGAGACGTAACGCGTGCTGCTCTACGTGCGTCAAGAAGCACAAAGAATCACGGGAACATTGATTCAATCACGCGCAACACATGACAGGACTTCTCCAATAAATACAATCCAAAAATAATCCACATGCAGAGCGAACTAGTCGTTTACAGTTCACTATCCGCACAGTTTATGAACGTATTATCACTGCGCTCACGCTCCCACGCGTGACATGCAGCGAGTACACTGAGATGCTGTGACAGATTCAGTGCCGTCGCGGCAACATCAACCGTCTATTTTGTGTCCAAAATAAAAACGTATAAAACCACAATATCCAAAGTGTTTGACTGAACGCAACAGGTCAGGCTGGAAAACGAACCAACTCAGGGCCCCACATACAGAGGAACGTGCGCCGCCGCTTTGAATCCGCCTGTGCGTCGTGACGCACTGACGTTTGACTGACGCCCGGAGCTGATAGGTCCGTCAGTTCCATGGCACTCCCCCTCCCCAAAAACCACCTGAGCATTTTTGAAAATTGGTCCGGGTCGAGTAGGGTCCGCTGCTCCATGGCGCCCCCAAAAAATACATTTCGAGCATTTTTTGAAATTGGCCCCGGTCCATAGGTCCGCTTCGCTCCATGGTGCCCCCAAAAAATACATTTCGAGCATTTTTTTTGAAATTGTCTGGTTGCCATCTATTTTGCTACATTCGGTGTAAACTCTGGATAATTTGATGTCAAACCAAAATAACAACGCAGCCCAAATCATCGCTAAGAACTCCACGCTGCGTCCCGCAAAATGAGGACATTCTCCATCAAATAATCATGTTACACCCAGAAATCGCCCACAAAGTCTGTTTCACCAATTACCGCTTTTCCAATAACAATAACAACGCCCGCTTGTAAAACTGTAAAAACAGAAACGCCCGGGCTGTTTCTGTCTTAATGACGCTTAGGGTTTGAGGACGAATGAATGAATGAACTAATGAACAAAGCGATCAAATCAATAGAAACGTGGCGTCTTACCTGCAGAGATGATGTCCAGCTCAGGCCCGACCAGGCAGGCAGGCAGGCAGGCAGGCAGGCAGACAGGTGCCTCCTCCACCACGCCGCGTTTGCCCGCTAAGGCCATTTTCACGCTTGTCACTTTTCCACAGTGGTTGAGAGTGATGCGTAGTTTTCTTTAAGTCTGATCCAGTAGGTTTTCTTCTTGCAGCGCTCAATCCTCCGAGAGAGACTTCTGTCCACACTTTCACAGCTTGGCTTTGCAGTCGCTCAGCTCGGGTCACGCTCACGGGAAAGGGAGTAATCACAGAGTGCCTGCGCCATTTTACAGGACCTCCTGCGGCTCATCCTTCTGTTGCCATGACACTCAGTGACGCGCGGCTCTGTGCGTGAGACCTCTACAGCAACGGATCGGATGCTATTAGCCTTAACATACAAGTCTTATTCATCTGTCTAATTTCTATTTTTACATTATAATGTGATTTCCGTTACATCAGTGATTATTTGTTTTAATTCACTGCGAGCCTGCACACCGATTTGTAACTTCAAGTAGAAATAAGAAGTTCTTATGGAAGAGTAACACGACATTTTCAGTGGTCACGGGTCAGTTTTCAGCCAGTTTGTTGTTTGTTTCAGATATACGCACTCCTACGTATAGAAATATTCAAACTATCTTAATGGAAGAGCTTTGAGCTTTTAGGAAATATGTTGACTTTCTTGATAAGATTCTGGACGAAGAGCTACACCATTATACTTATGATATTTGGATCGTTACATACAAAAGCCGTAGCTGCCACCTTCAGTCTTGAGCGTTTTATGATTAAAGTAGCTAAGAATAAGTCAGCAGAAGTCAGGTTCTTTCCTGCTCGTTTGTGCCTCGCTTTCTTCACCGAATTATGGTAATCAACTCATTTCATCCCCTGCTAACTGCCTATGTGTTTACAATCTTGATGTCAAATTTTCAAACCCAGGTTGTCAGACTTTTGATTTAGACCAAAGTGCAAATGAGAGGCTGAACATTGGGGAATCATTTCAGGTGATTTATTATTTATTGATCCAAAAAGACAACAACCACCAAGGCTGCTGTGTGTGTGGACTGAGGACTGATGACTGTCAAACTACAGAGTGTGTGTGTGTGTGTGTGTGCGCAGGCGCGGCGTATGGGTCGGCAGGGCGCATGCGGCAAGCTGTTGATAGTCAGAACAGGATGTAGGCTGTGACGTCCTCTTTCTTCGTCCGGGCGATGATCGCGATGACTTCGGGTCGTCGTCAGCAGCACGCCCGTGATGTGGTGCACACCGCCTGGAGGGGGAGTAGTTCGCTATCACGTCAAGCACATGTGTCAAATGAAGCCGGCCTGTTTCACTTCGCGCGCCATGGGCGCACAGAGACGGAGACATCGCTAGGAGATTACCGCTACACAGCGCTTGAGACCAACAGTTTGGTGGATGACAGCAAACAAAGAAAATACACAAAATCCTGTCATTATGACATATCCAACACAATTATTAAATAGCATATATTAAGCTGGCGATGGTGATGATGTATCGAAAACACTGTGAGGCTGCAAACAACAATGTCTTTAACCAGCAGACGCTCGCAAGCATTTTATGGCTGTTTACAGGAGTGCGCGCCTGTGCGCGAGACATTTACAATTGATCATACGCTATTAGCTTTAACATGCATAAGTCTTATCTTCATATGTCTAATTTATAGCGGACATTATCGTGCGCATGTGTTCATATGAATATTTGTTTTAATTCATTACAGCAGAGCTGGAAACCGAAAGCGAAAGTGAAATCGATAACCTGAATTAACGCTGGAGTGAAATGAAGAGCAACGAGACTTTAACTTCCAAATATGAGAGCGCCTGTTTCACTGCGGTTTACACCAGAAAGACGGTGGAGACACGCTGGGTCACAGCGCAGAGACCAACAGCTCTGGTGTCGGCTGCTAAAGCAAACGATAAACACCATCGGTGTTCCAAAGTGACAGAGTCTGCAGGAGCGCGCGCGTTGTCTCCTCGCGGTCAGTATTGGCGCGGAGCATGCGTGTCTCCTCGCGGTCAGCAAGGGCTGAGCGCAAGGTGGTTCCTTGTGTCAGTAAGCGTGAGCGCATGCGGTTCTCGTGGTCAGTGTTATGCGGTCTGTGAGCGCAGCGGTGTCTCCCTGTGCCGTAAGCTTGCGTGTCTGTGTGGTTTATGCGTCTCCTCGCGGTCAGTGTTAAGTGCGGTTCAAGTGAGCGCGGCGTTGTTCCCCTCGTGGTCAGTGTTGCGGTCTGCGTGAGTGTGTGTGTGTGAGCTGTTGATAGTCAGACCAGATGTAGGCTGTGACGTCCTCTTCTTCGTCCGCGATGATCACCATGACTTCAGGGGGGGGGTCGTCGTCAGCAGCACGTCCCGTGATGTGGTGCACACCGCCTGAGAGGGGGGAGAAGTTCAAGCACACGCTGCTACACATGTGTCAAATGAAGTCGCCTGTTTTGCATATGCTGCGGCAAGACACAGACGGTGGAGATGACGCTAGGAGACACGCTGGTTACAGCGCAGAGACCAACAGCTCCGGTCGACAAGGGGAAACGTGAGTAAACATCTATCGGTGTTCCAAAGTGACAGGAGTCTGCAGGAGCGCGCGTTGTCTCCTCGTCAGTGTTATAGTCTGCAGGAGCGCATGCGGTTCCTTGTGTCAGTGTTGCAGTCTGCAGGAGCGCGTTCCTTGTGTCAGTATTGCGTTCGCGCGGAGCGTTGCGTGTCTCCGTGTCAGTGTTACAGGCCTGTGTGTGAGCGTGCGTGTCTCCTCGTGTTGCGTAACTGCAGGAGCGTAAAAATCTCCTTGTGTCAGTGGGTTGCGCATGTCTGCAGGAGCCGCACGCGGTTCCTTTTTTGTGTCAGTGTATTGCGTGAGCGCATGCGGTTCCCTTGTGTCAGTGTTATGCGGAGCGCAGCGCTTTCCTTGTGTCAGTGTTGCGTGTCTGGCGTGAGCGCAGGCGTGTCTCCTTGTGTCAGTGTTATGTGTCTGTGTGAAAGCGCATGCACTTCCCCTGTTATGTGTGTCTCCCTTGTGTCAGTATTGCGTGAGCGTGCGTGTCTCCTTGTGTCAGTGTTGCGTGAGCGTGCGTTTCTCCTTGTGTCAGTGTTGGGCGTGAGCTGCATGCTTTCTCCTTGTGTCAGTGTTGCGGTCTGGCAAGTGAGCGGCGGTCTCCTTGTGTCAGTGTTATGGTCTGTGAGCGCCAAGTATGGTTCCCTCGTGGTCAGTGTTAAGTGGTCTGAGTGTGCGTGTGTGTGTGTGTGTGTGAGCTGTTGACAGTCAGACCAGATGTAGGCTGTGACGCTCCTCTGTCCGCTGGCGACTCTATGACTTCTGGGGGTCGTTGCCAGCAGCACGTCTTGATGTGGTGTACAATTGCCCTCGAGGGGGAGAAGTTCGCTAATAATGTCACATAAGGTGTCAAAATGTGAAGCTGCCTGCCGCGCGGCGCACACAGAGACGGTGGAGACATCGCCAGGGATATCGCCGATACAGCGCTGAGACCAACAGCTCTGTGATGACAGCAAACAAAGGAAACGTATAAACACTATCGCTGTTCCAAAGCGACACACAGTAATAATAAATGTAAGAACCACTAAAGGCATCTATATTAAACAAACGGTTCCCTTAAGACTCGCTGGGATGCCGCCGGGAAAGAAGAAAGCCAGACCGGCGCCTCTCTCTCCGCTATCACGGAAACGTGATTCTTCCCAACAAAACGGACGAGCTGGCGGCTCTAACTCAGCACCAGCGGGAGTACAGAGAGAGAGAGAGAGAGAGCAGTGTCCTTCTGTTTGCCTGATAACTTTCACCTCCTGCGGGCGGGCGGGCGGGCGGAACGGCGGACAGGGGGGGCCTGGCTGTGTTTGTGAACGTAGGGTGGTGGTAAAAACCAGGACGCTGTGCTATTAAAGTACAACTGTGTAACGGGGACATTGGAGCTGTTAGCTAGCATGAGGCCATACTATCTGCCACTGAGTTTTCTTACGTGTCACTGCGATATCAGCGCGACATCCTCCCTCTGCTAATGCAGACACTGCCTCTGACGCCTGTTATCGGGTCACCAGTAGGGCTGCGGACACAGCACCCTTCGGGTCCTCTTCTCATCTCTGGAGACTTCAAACCATCGCCACTCCCCCTGGCGTGTCCCGCCCACATACACGCCTGGTGTGTGGCCTGCCCCACCAGACACAATAAAACACTGGACTTGTTTTATGCCAACACCAAGGAGGCGTAATGCAGTGCACCTACAGCAGGCTGTGTGCAAACCCGTCAAGACGAGGAGGAGGAAGTTGGGAACAAACAGCAACTGCAGCAAGCAGCTGACGTCATGGGGTGTGAGAAGTCGGAAAACCACCTCTTGGCTTCAGTAAAACACCCCATGCCCTGGCTGGAGCGGGGGTCGTAAGTGGGTCAACACCCAAACCTACACTCAACAGGTTTGATCAAGCACCCGCTCACGTGACTCCAACGACTGTCGTTCTAACACAATACATCACTAACGGAGTCGAAAACCAACTTTCCCCAGGCGTCTGCCACTCTAACGACGGTCGTTGACACGCGCGACCGACAGTCCACTAGCTGTTGGACTAGTCCGGCCCAGTGCTATGAGCGTTGAATCGACCAAGCTTCCTCGGACGAGAGGCAAAAGCCAAACGCCTTCAAAGACATAGAACCAGTCCTCTTTATACCCATCTACCTTCTGAGATAACCAGACCCGATGAATGAGAATATCCACGGCCAAGCACTCCACACTCCACCTCTGGCACCTGGATTGTGCCCCCACTGCTCCTGCCCTTCAGCTAATTTTGGGATGATTCACTTCACACCTTTTAGCCAAAGGTGTGAAGTCCCCCCACCAGCAGAGATTCCCCCTGCTCCAACCCCTGAAGTCAGTCTGTTTTAATTGCGTGTACAATACAGACGCTGGAGCATTATCGCTGGTTGGTGCCGTTATTGCAGACCAACAGCTCTGTGTCGGCTAAGTAAAGGAAACGTATAAACACCATTTGTGTTCCTGTAAAAAGCCACACACAGTAATAATGAATGTAAGAACTACTAAAAGGCACATATTAAACAACAAGAGTACACAATATAAGTTCAAAACACTGTTTGGCCTCGGCAATCTATCGCTTTTAATTATAGCGATCGCACGCCGAAAAGACTTGTCACAGCTTAATGAAGCGAGGCGTTGACGCACTCTTTTTTTACGCCGCTTTTGACGACGAGTCTGGCCACTTTTTCCGCGGAGCTTATAGTGCTCAACAGACACTAGACAACAGCGGACGTGGAGAAAAACGCCGACGAGATTCTTGAACATCAGCCGAATGCGCAGACGTAACGCTGCTGCTCCACGCAAGGCCAAGAAGCACAAAGAACCACAGGAACACTGATTCAACTATGCGCAACGCTGCGTGACAGGACTTCTCCACAACAATCATCCAATGCATGCAGACCGGCCGCCGCTTATAGTTCACTTTTGCCGCACAGTTTATGAACGTATCGCCACCAGGCTCGCGCGCCCGCCACGCAGGCGCAGCGCGACATCAATTGAGATGCTGCACAGAGCCAGCGCACATACGACGTGCGGCCGCCGCGCTGCATCAACCATCTACCGCGCCCAAAGTAAAAACGCATAGAACCACAATATCCAAAGTGTGATGACTGAACAAATATGTCCGCCGGGAACGAACTAACTCAGGGCCCCACGCGACAGAGGAGCGCGCCGCCATGAATCCGCCCAGGCGGTCAGGACGACTGACGGAATGAATGAAAGAAAGTTTTCATCAAATCAATAGAAACGTAAGTCTTTACCTGCAGAGATGATGTCCAGCTTCCAGGCCCGACTCGCAGGCAGGCAGGCAGACAGGTGCTCCTCCCTCCACGCGCGTGCTCCTGCTCACGCCATTTTCACACTGCCACTTTTTTCCACGGTGGGTTGAGCGAGGCAGCCGCTTTTCTTCTTTCTTTCTTCTTCGCTTTTCTTCTTTACGCCTGATCCAGTAGGTTTTCTTCAGCTCTAATATCCTCCTCCTGAGAGGAGAGCGAGAGCGAGAGCGAGAGCGAGAGCCGTAGAGAGAGAGAGAGAGTTAGTTCTCTGTCCACAGTTTGCCTTTGCAGTCGCCGGTTCGCCAAGGCCAATGTCCAGCTGCAAGGAGAAATCACAGAGGCGGCTTTTTCCCCGTGCAGGACCTTCATGCCTTAAATTGAGTGCCACGTTATTAGCCTTAACATACAAGTCATAGTCATATGTCTAATTCCATGAAATACAATGAGGCTGTCACATCAATGAGGATTTGTTTGAATTCACCGCAGCAGAGCTGGAAAACACCGATTTGGAAGTTCAAGTAGAAACCACAAGTTCTTATGGAAAGGTAGAGACGCGACAGTTTTCTGGGTGAGACACCAACAACCTCAATATCTCTTGGAAACACAGAGCAGATGATGCTGTATTACACCTGAAACGTACACCCTCATTATACCACCAGACTGTAAGTGGAAAAACCAAATGTGAAACCCTGACATTAATTGTTAGACGCCTTTACACCATCAGATCTATGAGAAATCAACTACAGTCTCACATCAGATTCCACCACAACGCCGTAACGATGCCGCTTACTTTACGCCAAAATCGACGCCGCCCCACCAGACAATATCTACGCCGCCGACGTCGTGTGCCGATAATAGTTTAATTAGACGCAAGGCGCTTGAATTATATGAACGGAATGTCAACAGGTGAAGCTTTTGATTCGTAGAACAGACAAAAGCTGCGAAGCCCAGCGGACAGCATTCACTTCACCTGCATTTAACCTGACTTCACTTTCCCACAGACTCATTTGAGAACAAGCTCGTTAGAAGGTCAACAAATCTGGAGCACAACCAAGCTGAACCAAAGTAGAAGCTGGACCCTGCCTGTTCTCCAGTGACGACCATCATCAGTCATAGCGCCTCATTTGGGGGAAGGATTTATCAACAAGTCAGCACTATCAAGGTGCTCCCGGTTCATTAAGCATTGTTTTTCCTCAACTAGTCATGCATCAATCGTTAACTCAATCCTTAGCTACTTCTATACATCTGATTAGGTGTTACTGAGGATTAACAGTCATTCACGCTCACTGCTCAGCGTAACTACTCCAAAATTTGAGCACCATGGCAGCCAAAATATTCAAATCTCATTTCATCACCGCCAAAAAGACAACAACCACCGAGTCGGTGCACTGAGGACTGATGATCTGAGGTCAAACTACGTGCAGATCAGCAATGCGTGCGTGAGATGGCTTCCCGAACCCACCGCCATAGAAGAATCCATTTGGCGACAGCAGTCTCGGGCCGTTGGGATGCAGGACCAGCACAGCCAGTCGCCAGCGCCATCTTTCCTCATCTGCTCCTGCATCTTCTCCGTCGTCATGGAAACCCGGACGAGACATTTTTGCTCCGTACCGTACTTAAGGCCTGGAGGAACCGGGCTTCACACTGGCATCAACAGAAAGACAGCGAACAGAGAGCGCTACTAATGACTGAATTAGTACATGCTTAAATTTCGATAGGATTACTTAAGTGAAAAGTAGCTTCACACGAAGGACTGGTATCTGCGTTATTACAATAATGACTGTTAGTATACCTTTGTCTGTTACCATCGCTTCACACTTACAGCAAACACATGATAAACCAACGAGAGTGAAGTTCATATTCAGTGAAGTCATAAAGAAGAGATGGTAAAAATATCAAATATTCAAAACTACACACACACACATATAAATATGTCTCCTAACCAACCTAACCAAAATGGCTGCTGCACTTGACATGGATACATGCGTGTAGCCGCCACATACAGCTGCTAATGCATATATGGCTATGAACATGTATTTGCACATATTTGCTCCATTCAGTATGTTTGTCATTTGAAAGCCTTGTCTTCGTGCCCCAGTGTCACTTTAGGAATGGTTTTATTTCAACTAATCAGGAGAGTCTACTGACTCACTGACGGGCATCTTGCCGCGACAGTTCATATCAGCCAAGAAACTGCACAGCTTTTTTGTTATGTAGCCAATTAGAACATTTATGTTTCTGGCGGGGTTTTTTTCCTGTTTTATACCTCTTGCCACAGTTGTTTCTTTACAAATCACACCACCAAAATAAAATTGGACATTTTTTTTTTTGAAATATACAGATCGAAAAGTAAACCATTGAAAAAGGCTGCCTTCAGGAAAACCTTCCAACTGTCAGGAAATCTCTGGGATGGAGCCCAGGACATTCTCAGCAGCAGCAGTGAGCAGTGCAGGCAGTGGCAGTACAGCAGCAGCAATACATAAGAAAAAAACATCAAACGGTGTGCATGGTTGAAGACCACCAAAGGATTTCACGCACTGGCACAGACTGTTACGGTGCTCACCTCTCACTGTACAGTGTCCGCATGTATGTATCCTTATGTGTAGACTGCACATTTTGTAAAGTATTGTTTAATTTGTACAGCACTTAATGCCTGTGGTGTAAAACACTCCACCAAAGGGCAAATGCTTGCTGAAGGAGCACCAGGCCTGTTTAAAACAGCCTCCAGCTGTCATAATATGTCCCCTTTATGTTTTAAGTTTAACTACCTTGATCACTCCAAAGTCTCGCTATTTTAATGATATCTCCAGCTAGGATCCAGCTCTTCCAACACCACATGCACATCCTTTCTTCGCCAGCACATGGCCTATGACCTCTGCATTTAGCTGCATCCATCACTGCGTGCAACCGCGGAGCTGTCCGGGGTGCCGCAGCGGTTTGCCGAGAAATTTCCACTAAGTCTGCCAGGCCCGACTAATAGGTGGTGAGTGCCCCTTAGCGCAAGTGTTCTTTTTTCAAATGTCTCTAACATAAACCGCGCCTAAGCACAGATTTAGGGTCGCTGTATCTGAGGCCAAACCAAATACAGCTCCTGATCTAACAATCTCATATTGATATTTCTGTGTCAGTACCTTCGTGAGGTTGTACTTTTTGCATCCTAGGGTCTTCTTAACGTATGAACTATGGCAACATTCATTGTAGTGAAAAGGTCAGTGAACCTCCCTGATTAGTTGAAGTAAATATAATAAGTGAAACACTGAGACACGAAGACAAAGGACCTCTAATGACAAACATACTGAATGGATTGGCAATTGGCCCGGTCCATAGGTCCGTCGTCTCCATGGTGCCCCCCCAAAAAAAACATTTCGAGCATTTTTTGAAAATTGGCCCGGTCCATAGGTCCGTCGTCTCCATGGTGCCCCCCAAAAAAATACATTTCGAGCATTTTTTGAAAATTGGCCCGGTCGCCATCTATTTTGCTACATTCGGTGCAAACTCTGGATAATTTGATGGCTTTAAACCAAAATAACAACGTGTTCAAATCATCGCCAAGAACCCACGCGTGTCCCGGCAAAATGAGGACATTCTCTCCATCAAATAATCATGTTACACCCAGAAATCGTCCAGTCAAAGTCTGTTTTCACCAAATCACTGCTTTTCCAACAGGCCTAATAACAACGCGCCTGCCTTAAAACTGTAAAAAACAGAAACGCTCCGCTGTTTCTGTCTTAATGACGCTTTTAAAGGGTTTGGAGGGACGAATGAATGAATGAACGAATGAATGAAAGCGATCAAATCAATAGAAACGTGCCTTACCTGCAGAGATGATGTCCAGCTCAGGCCCGACTCCCACAGGCAGGCAGGCAGGCAGGCAGGCAGACAGGTGCTCCTCCTCCACCACGCGTGCTCTGCTCAAGGCCATTTTCACGCTGTCACTTTTCCACAGTGGTTGAGTGATGCGGTAGTTTTCTTCTTTAAGTCTGATCCAGTAGGTTTTCTTCTTGCAGCGCTTCAATCCTCCGAGAGACTTCTCTGTCCACACTTTCACAGTTTGGCTTTGCAGTCGCTCAGCTCGGGTCAATGTCCACGTGGAAAGGGAGAAATCACAGAGGCCTGCGGCCATTTCTACAGGACCTCTGCGGCTCATCCTTCTGTTGCCATGACACTCAGTGACGCGCGTGCGTGCCTGTGCGTGAGACCTCTACAATTGATCGGACGTTATTAGCCTTAACATACAAGTCTTATTCATCTGTCTAATTCTATTTTACATTATAATGTGATTTCGTTACATCAGTGATTATTTGTTTTAATTCATCACAGCAGAGCCTGCACACACTGATTTGTAACTTCAAGTAGAAATAAGAAGTTCTTTATGGAAGAGTAAACACGCACATTTTCAGTGGTCACGGGCCGTTTTCAGCCAGTTTGCTGTTTGTTTCGAGATATACGCACTCCTACGTGGCTAGAAATATTCAAACTATCTTAATGGAAGAGCTCCAGCTTTTAGGAAATATGTTGACTTTCTTGATAAGACTTGGACGAGAAGAGCCACACCACATACTTATGATATTTGACTGTTACATACAAAGCTGCAGCTGCCACCTTCAGTCTTGAGTTTTATGATTAGGGAAGTAGCTAAGAATAAGTCAGCAGTAGTCAGGTTCTTCCTGCTCGTTTGTGCCTCGCTTCTTCACCGACTAGTGGTAACTAACTCATTTCATCCCTGCTAACTGCTCATGTGTTTGGCACCTTGATGTCAAATGTTTCCAAACCGTGTTGTCAGACTTTGATTTAGACCAAAGTGCAAATGAGAGGCTGAACATTGGGGAATCATTTCAGGTGATTTATTATTTATTGATCCAAAAAGACAACAACCACCAAGGCTGTGTGACTGAGGACTGATGACTGTCAAACTACAGAGAGTGTGTGTGTGTGTGTGTGTGTGTGTACACAAGTGTGTGTGTGTGTGTGTGGGGGGGGGTCACCTCTGACACCGGCCACCTCTGTGCTGGAGCGGCACTCTTCAACCTCTTGGCTGCTGGGTGTAGAGGGCGGTGTCAGTGGTCTCGGTGGATGGGCGGGGTCTTCAGACCCTGCTCGGTGCCTGGAAGCAGGTAGGGGACTGAGAGCGGCTCGGCGGTCTGCTGTGGTGCCAGGGCTTCCTGGGATGATGGCTGGGTGGGCGTCCGCTCTCAGCTGCTCCAGGAAGGTCACAGACCCAGAGGAGTCGTGTCCTGTGAGACAGAAAAACAAGTCAGGAAGATGTTGTGGACACAACTATACAAGCTTTGCATTATTGGCATGTGGACTGAGGACTGTCACCGCCAATAACACAATGAGAAGAGAAATAGACTGAAGAGGCTTCATGTGACTCACACTCACTCACTCACTCACTCACTTATAGTCTCACTGAGGAGTTTACTCACTGAGCCCACTGAATGAAAGGTGACCAGCGCTCTCCAGCTGCTCCTGGACTCCTCCGTCCACCTGGTGTGCCCCGAATCTACTCCATCGTCATGGAGATCCCAGATGTGGAGCTTCAGTCTTCCGTGGTCGCTTCACGCTGGGAAGTAGACGCCGTGTGTAAAGACAGAAAGTGGAAAACAGAGTGAGTGAAATCAACAATCTCTGAATTAAGCATCTGCACCTGCATAAAGAGGAACAGACAACAGTCCAACGGAGAGCAGTTCGTTAGTACCGATATAGTCACTAACTGAGATGAAACATGAAAACAATGTTGTTGTTAATGTGCCTTAGTCTGGAGGAACCATCTACACTGACATCAAGTCAAATACAGTGGAACACAGAGGAGTTAATTATTACTGAATTAGTAAGTAAGTTAAGTTAGATGTGGTTATGAAAAAAGTCATTCATTAATGACTGACATCAAAGATAATGTAAGAGTCACTGTTAACATACCTTTGTCTGTTCTAATCATCTACTCTCACACCAAACAAATGATAAAAGAACAAGAGTGAAGTTAATATTCAGTGAAATAATAAAGAAGATATATGAAAATTATAAAATATTACAAATAAATATACACATAAATATCTGTTAATATGTTTCATCTCTCTTAACTAACCTCTGGTTTAGTCACCTAGAGCTAAAAGTGCCTAAAGTACAAGCAGGGTAACGTCCTGCCAACAGTGTGTGTGCGTGTGTGTCTGTGTGTGTGTCTCCTTGTGTCAGTGTTGCGTGTCTGCGTGAGTGTGCGTGCGTGTGTGTGTGTGTGTGTGTGTGCGAGCTGTTGATAGTCAGAACAGATGTAGACTGTGATGTCCTCTTCTTCGCCCGCGATGATCACGATGACTTCAGGGGGGTCATCGTCAGCAGGACGTCCACGGTCCACACCATCTGAGGGGGAGAAGTTCAAGCACACGTCAAACCTATATGTCAAATATGAAACCAGCCCGTTTCACTTTTTTTCCCATTTACACACAGAGATGATGGAGACACGCTGGCCACAGCGCAGAGACCAACAGCTCTGTGTCGACAAATAAAGAAAATGTATCAACACTATCAGTGTTACAAAATGACACATCATAATAAATGCAAGAATCACTAAAAGGCATATATTAAACAATAAGAGTAATAATATGTCTGAAACACTGTTTGGCCTCAAATAACTAGGTTTTTAATCATATGGTGCAAGTGAGTAAGGCTTTGTCACAGCTTAATGAAGCGCGAGGCGTTGACACACTCTTTTACGCACGAGTCTGGCCACTTTTCCGTGAGCGATAGTGCCGCTACAGGACAATTAGACAACAGCGGACGTGAGAAAACGTAAACGAGACTCTGTGAACATCAGCCAAACGCGAGACGTAACGCGTGCTGCTCTACGTGCG
>WARS01002718.1:0-11909 GCA_008933995.1 Datnioides undecimradiatus | reverse complement strand
TATATATATATATATATACATATATTTGTGATTCTGCTGCTGACTGTCGTGCATATGTGCACGCTGACTGTCATTCTCCTTCTCCCGACCGTGCTCCATCTTCTCTTCTTCCCCACATACACTCGCGCTGATCAATGCTGTGCAGTTAAACGCAGTGCCTATGTCTCCCCTCCATCTTTTTGTATTCCTCTTGCTGTTTCACCTCTGAAAGCACCTGCTGTGGCTGAACAATGAGCCAACAGCGGCGGCAGCAGCTGGCGTTCTGCCTGCAGCCACCAGGGGGCACTGCACCGCCACGAAACGGAGCCGGTCCCCGAGCTCAGCTCCTTTGTCTCCTATACATTAAGGAACCATCTCCATCCAAGATAAAACCGTGTATGATTATTTTACCCCCCCCTCCCCCCAGTTGCCCTCAAAGACGGTGACGATCACTGTGGAATCCTTGAGAGATTTTAATTTCCTTTGACTCTGGAGATCCAGGCGTGTCAAAGGCACGGGCTGAAATGTAAATGTAATTGCTCTGTTGCTCCACTGAAATGAAGATGCTGCTGAAATGAAGCGTTTTTGTGGCGTGGCGTGTTTTCGTCTGCCTGCGGTCGACTGTCCTCCAATACAAAGAGGGAAGGGGGAATCAAACGGGGACAAAATAGACCGGAGCAGAATCATTATCACACACACAAACCGCTCGGATCGATTGCATCCCCTAATTTTTCACCCGTCACTGAGGCACATTTCCTGAGTGCGAGCCTGGCTTTTCAGGCTTTTGGCCTTTCAGTGAGGCTAATGTACAGAAAAAAGAACATGAAAGCCTGTTTGATGTTTGTGTACGTTTCGTTGTCCCTGATCGCACTGATCGCACTGATCTGCACTGCGTTCCTGTGTGTGTGTGATCTGGACACCTACAGGGATTGTGGCTATCTGACCATTATCTGCGGTTAAAAACAGGCTCCCTCATTCTTTCTGCTCAAATAATTTTAAGCCTTACTAATTGAAAATGTCAGCTTGAAAAGTCAAGGCCTGTTGCAGCGAGTTAAGAGACCAGTTGGCATTAAGAAGACCTTAAATCAGCCCTGAGGAAATTGGTTTCATTTTTCCTCTTGCTTTCATTCTTTCCCTCTCTCTCCCTCCCCGTCTTTTTGCATTTTTGTTTCAGGGAAATTCTCCAGGCTGCAGCGTCCTCGCTCAAAGGTTCAGGCAAATATACTGGACTGATTGTGGCTTTTCATTAGAAATGGGATCTGCTCTGGCCATTCTGTCGCCTGTGAGGACTCTCTCTGACGGAGGGGTGTGAATATTCAGCCGGCTTTATGTTCATATCAGAAGATGCTGTTTGTCTGTGGTGACCATTTAATTCTGAAACGAGGAGCTGCTGCTGGCTTTTGGTTTTGAGTGTTAGCGTCTGATGAAGCTCTAACTGCTGCTTCATCACAGAGGAAAACACAAAGCTGGGTGACCATGAAAAAAATATATTTGGAGGGCTGTCGGGGGTGAAGACTGTTTCATCACGGGATCGACCAATTCTTTTTATTTGATTGCGATGATTTGAGATAGATAAAAAGCCCCATCCCCCCACCAGAGACTAAATGAATATCAAAAGTGGAATAGGATGCATTTCATGACTCCTAACACCTTATTTCCTTTCCTTGTTTCCTACTTATTCAACAAAAAGGAGAAAAGGAAATGTTGTCACACCTGACCCCCCCCCCATACACGAAGGCTTTGTCGCTGTGAGTGCTGATCACTGCCGGCGGTGAAGTGCGTGTGTGTGTGTGTGGTCTTTACATATGATTTCCAGCGTCTCTCTCTCCCTCTGCCTCCCCGTCCTCATTGTGTGTTCCCATCAGTCCAGAGGGACAAGTCGTTTTCCTCTCTTTCTGCTTCTCGTAATCTACCCATCATCGCCAGCGTCAGCGTCGTCATCACCATCATCATCATCATCATCATCATCATCCCTCACTTTATTTCTGATGGTTTTTTTCCAGAAAGCACATTTAAGTGGGTGTTGGTGGAGGTGTTGGCCGAGGGCCGTGAAGCACACAGCACATCAATTAATGCACCATTACTAGGTGCCAGCTTGTGTGTGTGTGTGTGTGTGTGTGTGTAACAGAGGAAAAGAGAAAGGAGAGAGAGAGAGCAAGAGAGAGAGAGAGAGAGAGAGTGTGTATGTGTGTGTGTGTGTGTGTGTGTTCAAATCTAATTATTCTCTGGCTTTCCTCATAGCAGGGACAGTCCGTTAGAGAGACTGCTGGTGGCTGAAGGTTTTCATTGCTGCAATACCTCTCTCTCTCTCTCTCCCTCTCTCTCTCTCTCTCCCTCCCTCTCCCTCTCTCTCTTTCTCTCTGTTTCTTTACATCTCTCTCTTAATTCCTCTCCCGTCTGCTCTCTCTATCTCCCTTTACCCCCCCTCTCTCTCATCCTTCCCTGCATCCTGCCTCACCCCACCTTTCTCTCTCCATCTTTCTCCTCCTCCTCCTTCTTCATCCATCCTCCCGCCCCCCCGTCCATCTCTACCTCCGTATCTCTCTCTCCCCTCTCTATCACTCTCTCACAGATGCCACATCACACCACACGCTCTCCCTTTCTCTCTCTCTCTCTCTCTCTCCCGTCCGTCTGCTCTCTGCTCTCTCATTCGCTCAGCCGGCTCGTCGCCGGCTGTCAGTTCATTTGCCGCGGCAGAGCAACAACTGGCTTCTTTCAGCATTGGGAGCGGAGAGGGGAAGGCGAGAGCGACGGGAAGAGTGGAAGAAGAAAAAAGTGGAGGAGGACGAGAAGGAGAAGATAAGGAGAAAGGGAGGAGGAGGAGATCTTTTGTTAAGCATCCATCCCTCCCCTCATCCCTCTCTGGTAGCAGCAGCAGCATCAGCACCGCTGCCTCCACCACCGCTGCCGCTCCCGCTGCTGGATCCTCCGTCTCCTGCCGGGATCTGCCTCCTCCTTCTCCTCAGGGAGCTCTTCCTGGAACTGGGAGGGGGAGGGAGATCACCACCTCTCAGCTTGCCGTGGACCCTCGGCAAGGCATCAGGAGGAAAGACAGAAGGGAGGAAGGGGAGGGAATTTTAGAAGAGGCCGTCAGGAGAGCGGGAGAGGCAACACCCTGGTTTACAGGAGAGCAGAGAAGAGAAGAAGAAAAGAGGGTAAGAGGCCACCGTGGCACACAGTGTGGACCTGTTGTCGCAGTTTCACCCTTTATTTTGATTTTTCCACTCCTTTCTCCTCTGGTGGAAAATTTCTGAAAATATTTTTTGACATTTTTTTCCTCTCTCTCTGACTGGAGCAGATTTTTATTTCTATTTTTCCACCAAATTTTCCCTCCGTTGACGTGCAGTGTTCGTCCTCTCTCGTGCTCGTAGCATTGGCGTGGCCGCGTTCCATCCGTACATCCTGTCCGTTATCATCGTGTTCGTAGGACTTTTGGGCAATTAAATCAGGAGAGGGAGGAGGTGGCGTGGCGGGGTGTTTGTGTGTGATAGTAGGGTCCCGTAAGTTAAGAGGAGAAAGGGAAGGAGGGGTCTCAGCTCATCAGTGAGAGGAAAAATGAAGCTAGAAATGAAAAAAAAAGAAAAATGACACCAGAGACGACATTACACTCCCACCCTCCTCATCATCTTCACTGCCTTCTTTCTCTGATAACCTGTGGTACTCTATGTTTGCTGCGTGCTCAATTTCTCAGTGTGTGTGTGTGTGTGTGTGTGAGGAAGTTTGAATGAAAGCAAAGGGAAAAGAAGATTCCCAGTGTTTGATTTTAGCTGTTGCCCCTGCTCTCAGAGTAATCTGATGAGTCTCCGGGGTGCTTCCACTGAACAATCAATGATACTTGGGCTACCGACCTCTGAGTGTGAGTGTGTGTGTGTGTGTGTGTGTGTGTGTGTGTGTGTGTGAAGCCCTCAGGTTCTCTTTTCTCTCCCTCTCTACAGATGGCCTGGGCTGGGCCAGGCTAGCCGAGGATCTGTGTCTGTGTGAGAGCGTACATTTGGCTGCGGGTGGTAAATCCCAGCTCTCTGCAGCTCAGGGGTGGTTGGATGGGTGGGGGTCTTCCTGGTTTTGGCTGAGAGCGTGAGTGTGTGTGACTGCTCGTGTGTGTGTGTGTGTCTCCGGGGCTGAGTGGTCCAGGCCGGCCGGCTGAGTGGAGGATGAGAAAGGAAATAGAGACGAAGAGGCTGGAAAAAAAAGGGGAGAGGAGGAAACTTGTGGATTAGCATCTGCTTCTTCGTTTCCTGCTGCTTCATCTCTTCATTCTTTGTTTTCCTCTTCTTCTGACGCCCTCCTCCGTGTCTCTCCTTCCTTTCTTTCTCTCCTCTGTCCACCGCTTCACCGTGCTCAGGGCCGTCGATTCTGTCCATCAATTTGTCCATCCTGCGTCCTCCGGCCCCTCTGCAGAGTTTAAATTTTTCATCCAGAAGAATGAGCCTGTGTTTCCTTCGCTGATCCGACTGCAAAAACGCTCCGTCCGATAGATTCAATTTGAAATATTAGGCATTTTAAAAAAGGCATTTTCATTTTCTAATATCTTCTGCTGCAAGGAAACTGCAGCAAATCACACCATCATTCCTCAATTTCGATCAAAGTGCGTGATGCAATAGTAATTTCGAGGCAAGTCAATCTGTCAGCCCTCGGCGTTGAGGATACACACACGTATTCTTTTTCCTTTCACCAAACCATCCGGAGAGTAATTGTAAATATTGATTAGAGACAACAAATCAATGGAATGATTTTGGATCGGCTTAGCTGGAGCCTGCTTTTTGTATTCAGCCGGCTAGTTCAATTAGAATAGAATGGAATAAATTTGCTTGAACTTTTCATCCATTATTCATGGCCTCGCTCCAGTATTTAAACTCATCGCTTTAATTTGAAAATAAGACGAGGGGAAATCATAATAATGATTGCTAAATTACCATTTAGGAATTCATTTTAAATGCGTTTCAACATTTGAAATGTTTCAGAGAAATAAAGTTCCCGGGCCGTGCCGTGCCTCCGTGAATTTTAAATTTCGCTTGCATGTATATTTTCCAATATATTCCACGCAACAGTAATCAGCCTGAAGGAAGTCGGAGCGCGGCCTCGTGTGCCGCTGCAAAAAGCGGCACTATTTTTAAATAATCAAACAAATTAGTTCGCTGCATGCGCTGCACCCTCCCTCCTGTGGTTTAATCCATGTGTTGATTTCTCTCCTTGTGTTGCGGGGGTTGGGAGAGTGAGGGGGGTGGTGGTGGTAATGGAGTGTACGGGGCTATTGTCACACCGCGGCAGCTCCCGGCCTGACCTCCCTAACCCTGCATCTCCCCTGTGTGTGCACCCCCCCCACGCCTGACCCCCCCTCCCTTCACCAGATCTCATTATGCCCGGGTAGGGCCAAGCCGGAGCAGCGATGGCAGCAGCAGGGAAACCAAATGTCACTGCTGGAAGAGGACTTCCAGAAGACAGGGGCAGCGCTGCCAGGCTGTGGCCCAGGTAAGAGGCTTGCTGTGGGGGTTCGGGTCGCACCACACTCCCTTCTCCACTGTCACCTCCAAAAGTTATGTGTACAGAACCCCAGAGAGAGTGAATTAAGCTAACCTCAGCTTTTACACACCCTTCCGTTGTTGTTTTTCTGTTTCTCCCCCTCACACACGCTGCTGGCTCGGATTGAAAATGCCACCGTTGTCAATTTTCTCCTTTGCAGAGGAGCCATTGATGGAGCCTTGCCTCACGCTGCAGCGAGGTGTCTTCAATCAATGCGACTGCCCCACTTTCTCTATATGTGTATGTGTCTGTTTGCCACGGGAGCCTGAAGGGGGGCTGCTGCTGGCGGCGGCGATGGCCATGGTGGTGATGGTGGTGGTGATGATGATGCGATGGCAGCGGCGCTGCACACGTGGTTTCTGGCTTAGCTCACCGTGTTTACTGAAAGACTCTCTTCGGTGACGGGTATTCTTGGGTGGATAATACGGATCACGTTGTTATTGCTTAAGAATACGCGTAGTCGAGGAGAGTCCTCTCTTCGCCCAACACCAGCAACACCCCCCATTCCCCGACACCCACCCACCCACCTCACCTCACCCCAACTACCCACCCACCCACGGAGGACTGTCAGGATGGGTGAAGCCACACCCCCACTCTTCACCTTTCCAAAAAAGAAAACCCCGCCTCTTCTTCGATCTGTTCTGACTTGCTGTGTTTTATCCTGCCCTCCTCCTTCTACCGGGCCCCGGGCCGAGGTCAAGAGTGTCCTCACGTTTGTCCCTCCGTGCGTCTGTCAGTCTGTCTCTGTCTCCGTGGCGATGGACAACGTCGTGTGTGTGTTTCGTTTCTGTGTGTGTGTCTGTCGGACGTGCTGCTTCAGGATTGTCCGGTCTCAGAGAAAGAGCCGCTCCTTGTCTCGTCTGATGACAACTTCTGAGCGTGTGACTCGATCTGCATGAGCGGTGTCTGTTCCCGTAACGCAAGGCCAGCATGGCAGCCTGCACACTAACACCAAACGTACACTTACAACCGGTAGCGCCACATCTGGAACAGCATTTGAGGCTTTGTGGCTGTGGCTCCATTGTGTTCATGAGCAGGCCCCGGGGCAGTGATGAGCAAGTGGACCCACATTAACCCCCCCCCAGCTTAGGCACAAATAATTTTAGAAGATAGAAGTAACACGTAACCAAATTTAACAGTGACCCTCGATCAGACTGAGCCACAGGAATTAAACCTGGACCTTGGTTCTGCAGTGGTGAACCTTCTGAAATAACCAGCTCACACTCAGTAAGCCCACTCAGGGCCCCTGGAGCTCTCAGGCCCAGACTGTGATCCGCTTCACGGTCAACGGTACAGGCTTGCTCACCGAACACAGCAACATTTTCATCAGAAAAGACATTTTTACCAAGGTTCTGCTTCTCATCTGGTCCACAGAGACCAATACTGATTTCTTCTCACAGAGTTACCTCTCAGAGGAGAGCAGGCTCATGACCAGGCCTGCAACTAATTAAATATATATTTTTAAATATATATTTTTCTTTTAATCCAAATAATTGTTTTAAATATAAAATATCAAAATGTAGAAAATTCCTATCACAGTTTCTGCGTGTGTGCATTTTCTCATTTTATTTGAGAAAACGCGTAAAAAGCAAAATGAGACAAATTGATTTAGAAAATGTTACGTAACAGTGAAGAACTACAACAGTCCAATGTAACCTTCAAATGTCTTGTTATTCGGTTTAACGTCACATCAAACTGAGAAAAGCAGCAAACCTTAACAGACTGCAGCCACAGACTGTTTTGCCATTTTTCCTCGATTGATGACTTAAATTGGCGGAATTGATTATTGAAATTGTTGCTGATTCATTTTATTCGAAGCAACCAATGATGTGATGGGAAGTGTTTTATTCTGGGTGTCAGTTTCGGGCCTGTGCGTGAAACAACATCTTAAAAGAGTTTTGCTTTGGGGTGGTTCAGGACCTGCTGATGGTCTAAAAGCTGTGTCAGACCTCATGATGGTGAAGGCTTCAGCAGGAAAACGCTGAACACCAGCAGTGTTTGTTACGTTCTTCCTTCCTGACAAAACACTGTTTCAAAAACCTCCGCATCGCCTCGACCGGTGTGAGTAGCGATATTTGATGAGGTGTGAGCAGACAGCATTGTGCTGCATTTCCTCTGGCTGTGGTTACAGAGTGGAACCTCTTCTTATTCAACTCCATGTAGTGCATTTATTATGTGGCTGAGCTGAGCCGCGCAGCCTCTCACCCCCCCCACCCCCCCTCTACGCCCCTTTTTTATGCAAATGGATGCTCAAATGACATTTATCGCAGTGAGGTTTACACCACATGTAAGGCTGCTGCTGCCGCTGAGCCTCACGCACACACACTCACACACACACACACACGGCTGAGAAAACAAAATGTCCACCATGAGCGGTCGACAGCTCAACTTGTGCATTGAGGAGAGAGGCGTCTGGATAAACAATTACCCCTGGCTCAAATGGTCTATAACCAGCTTTTCCCGTGTTGCCGGCTGCGGCGATGCCCCATGAATATGGATTCCCCCTCCGCGTCTGATGGCACATTCTGAACCTTAACACCCATGTAAAATCCATTTAAACACCTAATAGGATCAACTTGACTCATACAGCCACGTCCTCACACATGTCACCTCCCATGATCATACGCTGGAGATTCCCTCCTCCCTCCGGGCTGGTGTAAATCATTTTTTACACGCCTTCCTATAGTGCGTATGGAATATCGGATGAATCCATTCCTATGCCCGTTTTATTCGCATGCAGAATAGTCCCAGGCAGGAGTTCATTTTAAAGTTAGCCACAGTCACTCAGACATGCTCATGATTGTAATTATACAAATCACCGCCGTCATTCCCATCGCAAATGATTCAAATAATACAATGATATGTTTTACACTTGGCGTAGCTGATAATTACCGTTCCTTCTCTTATGGAAACAAACAAAGCGACATGTTCAAATCCGTGTAGGAGGATGTAAAACGGAGCGCTGGGGGCGCAGTCACAAATGAACAGAAATCACACACACACACGTTTTCCCTTGGCTGCATTCGTGTGTCGATGGTTAGAGATGGCGTGGCGTCGATGTCCCCCTCCCGCTGTTTGTTTCCTGTGCGTCTGTGTGTTCTTCGGGCGGCTTGTTGTCGTTGCTGCTGCAGGGGCCTCTGCTGACATCACTGCTGCTGTGTGATCCAGTCATCCTGTGAACACTTTATACTCACTGATACGCCGTGAGCACGCCGCGATTTATTAGTTCTAATCAGCGACTGCGTACGTCCACGTTTAACCTCAACTCCAGCACAAATACACAGAATTTAATCCATCACTAACTGACGATGAGTTCAAAACACAAGCGAGTGAAAACACACTGCTGTGGAGCACTTTACTGACGCAGTAATAACCACACAGCTACAAAAAGGCTTGTCAGTGACAACGCTGTGGTATAAAGTGCTGTCTTAGTGTCATTCTGTGTGTGTGTGTGTGTGTGTGTCAGCCTGTACTTGGATTGTCTCTGCTTGTTTCCAAACTGTTGTAAAGAGCTGCCATGCTGTAAAAACACACTGTTGACGCGGAATATCAAATGCAACGGACGATTCCTTCGATGGCTTGATGAATGAAGCGCCGTGTCCTCTCACTGAGCATTGTAATAGCTGCTGATGGCGGCAACGGGACGTCTAAACTGCTGGTTATCCAACGTGAATGCCGTTTCTCCACATATCTTTCTCTGCAGTCAAAGAGCTGCCGTGGTCGTGCACTAATGTATGCTGCTCTGTACTAATGGCGTGCTGCTGCCGCTGCTGCTGATGATTGTTTTAAAGCTAACCAGGGACGAATGTTGCATGCATTTCAATCATTCCAACAACAGCAGTGATGAGAATGTCAGTTTCTCCTGTACGTGTGCCTTATTTCTGTCAATAAAATGTGGCTGTAAATATAAATAAATCCCTCTTTTGAAATTGAAATGTGAAGTGCAGCTTTAATTAACCTAATATATAAAGATATACGCCAAAGAGGCCTCCATTGGAGCGCTTGAGGCCTGTTTTAGCTGTTTGTGTTTTCGAGAAGAGATTCTAAATTATATTTTTCATGAATTCCCGGATTTTGACAGTGGATTACTGTAATTTTTGTGTTCTTCATGCAAACGCAGAGACAGGCCTGTGGATGTAAAAGTTGGAACCCTGATCGTGTCCTCCTCCACCGGAGGATCGGCCATGGACTGCTGCCTAAACATTTTTCTGTCTCCGCGTTTAAAAAAACTCCTGGATCTCACTCCGGAGTCCTTTTCCAGCGATCCCACAGACAAACCCAGAGATTAAAAACTAAAACCCGTTTCCTCCTCTGCTCTGCCTCCTCACTGGGAGTCCCACCAACTCAGTTAGAAGATGAAGAAATAGCCAGTCTGGGCTTTTATCTTCTGCTCCAGTTCTTCCCAGCGATTTAACTGTAGACCAGTGGAGTCTCTGTCTGAACTGAATTTACGCAGCTTTCACAACCTTAAACATGTCTTTAGATCAATTTCTTCAATTTTCTTGTTTTTCTTTTCTAAGAATTGTTCTGTGACTTCAGCTCAAATGGAACGTGGTCAGGCGGTGGCATGACTCAGGTACATGTCACACAGCAGATATGTCCACAACAGACACAGCAGATATGATGTATTCAAATAGTTTGTTCAGCGGGGATTGCATTTGTATGCGTTTTTGTATCAGTATGCGTTTTTTATTGTGGAGCAGTGAAAATGTAAAATTTAAGATAACGCACAATACAAATGAAAAATGCCTGATGTACATTTCTGATTGGTTTCTTGGTTCAGGAATGGTGAACCAAATTTCAAATGTGTCGCACGTGAAGGCGTGAACCGCAGCAAACCACGTGACATTAACGCCTTTCTAAGATCCCACAATAGACTGGACCTCGCCAACTCAGCAACCACCATGAAAATCAAGAGGACACCGTGAGCGCCGCGTCATTGTTATTCACGCCAGATAACCGATCTACTGTCGGCGGCTGTTTGCATCCCCTTATAGCCATGCAGCAGACCACCGTGCTACATCCTATTTAATTTAGCCTGCAAACACCCCGGACGCCTTAGTACATTTTATCTCTTGTAATCCTGTTAAAACCGCAGTAATTAGAATCCTAAAAACCAACCCCGCTGGACTGAAAACACAGAGTGCAGCTGAGCACAGTCCACTGTTTCCTGTTTAAAAACACAGATGCAATATTTTAACATTATCTTCTCCTTTAATTTTCACTTGTGCAGACTCAAGTTCCAAAAGATGTTTGGTGTTAAATCCTGGGAAAAAAAAGGAAACGCTTTGCAAAAAAGTCTGATGATTGATCAGGTTTCAGACGCAAATCAGATCTATTTTGTTTTGAATGCAGCTCTGAGTTCCTGACATTGTGAGGGAGGAGCTTCAAAGCTGATGAAGCCTCTGCAACTATTGGCTCACTCTGTTTTCAGGCCACTCATTACTTATTAAGCACACTATTAAGGGAAATTGACGGTAATGATGGGAGGGATTGGACTCAGGCTCATTTGGCAGAAACGCCACAGGAAATACTCTGCTTTTGTACTAATTAATTATGCATCATCTTTACTTTGCTCTGTCTGCAGACGGAACTGGGTGGAATGTACAGCAGGCCCGAGTCTGTAAAGAGGGAAGAGAATCCTCATAAAGGACTAATATATGTAACATCAAACTGAAGAGGAGCATTTAAAGCAAATCCAGTTAACTGGAGAGAGCCCTCTGAACAAAATAACATATTTTACTATTTTAAAACATACTATTTTATTTTTATCAAATTCCAATATTTTTGTATTTATTTGAAATATAATGGAATCATATTAAAATGCACGTTTAGATTTTATTTAGCTTCATTTATCCTCTTCCGCTGTTGCCCAATTGGCCTTCTGTTCTTCAGGATTTACTGACGTTTTCAGGGTTTTGCACGGAATGCAACCAACCCATTGTGCAGAGCTAATCTAAGGCAGAGCTGCTGCACTGGGCAACGTGTTGCTTCATTACCACGAGCACACACATACACACACAGACACACACTGGATTTTATCTGGACTCCCACATACACTCCCTGCAGCCTCAACCACTCACCACAGAGCTAAATGTAGATTAATCTGCCGCTGACGACGGTCCCCAGCAAATGTACTGTTTCCTCCTGTTTGACCTGTTTTCAAACCGCAGGGGCCAGATGTTTTAGGATTTACTGAACCTGTTTTTGAAAATAATACTATAATATAAATATAACTCCATAATTCTGAGTTTGATTTGTAGATTTTTATGTCTTCAGTAGGAACCAATGGCCTTTGGGAGAACCACAGACAAATCCTGTCTCCTAGAAAACATCTTTATCTGCTGATAATTTACAACAGCAGATATTTATGTTTTTATTTACTATTATTATTATTATTATCATTATTA
>WARS01002740.1:286095-341340 GCA_008933995.1 Datnioides undecimradiatus | reverse complement strand
TTAAGGAATGCAAACTCATTTTCCCTTCTAGAACATCAAAATGCACAGTATTCTGAGTTGGAAACTTGATTCTACCTGTTTTTGTTCGGAAATGACTGCCTTCACTATCACTGCTATTTGAGTGAGTGCGTCCTAAGAGCAAAACGTACTCTGCAAAATAGCTCCAGTCACGAATGCTGTCATTTTCTAACAAAAACACCTAGAATCAAGTTTCCAACTCAGAATACGGTGCATTTTGATGTTCTAGAAGGGAAAATGAGTTTGCATTCCTTAAGGCTTCACATTTTAAAAATACACAGTATTTGAGCTTCCACAGTACTTAACAGCAAAACGCACTCACTAAAATAGGCCATGTCACGAATGCTTTCATTTAACAACAAAAGATGTTAGACTCAAGTTTCCAACTCAGAATACAGTGCATTTTGATGTTCTAGGAGGGAAAATGAGTTTGCAGTTCCAAAGTCTTCACATTTTGAAAATACGCAGTATTTGAGCTTCCACAGTACTTAACAGCAAAACGCACTCACTCAAATAACAGTGATAGTGAAGGCAGTCATTTCCTAACAAAAACAGGTAGAATCAAGTTTCCAACTCAGAATACTGTGCAGTTTGATGTTCTAGAAGGGAAAATGAGTTTGCAGTTCCAAAGTCTTCACATTTTGAAAATTCACAGTATTTGGGCTTTCACAGCTCCTAAGAGTAAAACGTACTCTGCAAAATAGGCCCAGTCACGAATGCTGTCATTTAACAACAAAAGATGTTAGAATCAAGTTTCCAACTCAGAATACTGTGCATTTTGATGTTCTAGGAGGGAAAATGAGTTTGCAGTTCCAAAGTCTTCACATTTTGAAAATACACAGGATTTGAGCTTCCACAGTACTTAACAGCAAAACGCACTCACTAAAATAGGCCACGTCACGAATGCTGTCATTTAACAAGAAAAGCTGTTAGAATCAAGTTTCCAACTCAGAATACGGTGCATTTTGATCTTCTAGAAGGGAAAATGAGTTTGCAGTTCCAAAGTCTTCACATTTTGAAAATACCCCGTATTTGAGCTTCCACAGTACTTAACAGCAAAACGCACTCACTCAAATAACAGTGATAGTGAAGGCAGTCATTTCCTAACAAAAACAGGTAGAATCAAGTTTCCAACTCAGAATACGGCGCAGTTTGATGTTCTAGAAGGGAAAATGAGTTTGCACTTCCAAAGTCTTCACATTTTGAAAATACACAGTATTTGAGCTTCCACAGTACTTAACAACAAAACGCACTCACTAAAATAGGCCATGTCACGAATGCTGTCATTTAACAACAAAAGCTGTTAGAATCAAGTTTTCAACTCAGAATACTGTGCATTTTGATGTTCAAGAAGGGAAAATGAGTTTGCATTCCCTAAGGCTTCACATTTTAAAAATACACAGTATTTGAGCTTCCACAGTACTTAACAGCAAAACGCACTCACTAAATAGGCCATGTCACGAATGCTTTCATTTAACAACAAAAGCTGTTAGAATCAAGTTTCCAACTCAGAATACGGTGCATTTTGATCTTCTAGAAGGGAAAATGAGTTTGCAGTTCCAAAGTCTTCACATTTTGAAAATACACAGTATTTGAGCTTCCACAGTACTTAACAGCAAAACGCACTCACTAAAATAGGCCCAGTCACGAATGTTGTCATTTAACAACAAAAGATGTTAGAATCAAGTTTCCAACTCAGAATACTGTGCATTTTGATGTTCTAGGAGGGAAAATGAGTTTGCAGTTCCAAAGTCTTCACATTTTGAAAATACACAGGATTTGAGCTTCCACAGTACTTAACAGCAAAACGCACTCACTAAAATAGGCCACGTCACGAATGCTGTCATTTAACAAGAAAAGCAGTTAGAATCAAGTTTCCAACTCAGAATACGGTGCATTTTGATCTTCTAGAAGGGAAAATGAGTTTGCAGTTCCAAAGTCTTCACATTTTGAAAATACCCCGTATTTGAGCTTCCGCAGTACTTAACAGCAAAACGCACTCACTAAAATAGGCCATGTCGCAAAAGCTGTCATTTCCTAACAATAGCTATTAGAATCAAGTTTCCAACTCAGAATACATGAATAAATGAGATCCTTTACCTAGTAACAGTGATACAAGGACATCTCAAGATTACTGCTAGTGAAAGCAGTAATTTCCTAACAAAACCTGTTAGAATCAAGTTTTAAATGTGCATCTTCAACTCTAAACTGTGAGCCACAGCACATCATTTAGAATCATGGTTCCACCTGAGAATAATTATGGTCCAACAATGAAATGTTTTTAATAAAAAATACCATTACCTTGTCAAGGTTGTTGACTCCCCTTTTGTTCTGGCTTTAGTTCAGGGCGATTTCAGTTGAATCTTCCTCGACAGTTGAAGGATAATCCTCATCATTTTCACGTTTCTCTTCTTCTCATGAAACTTTTTCCTCTTCTTCCACAGGGTTTCAAATGAGAAACTTCTAATGCAGTGTAACTTCTCTTCATTGTTCAGTCTCAGACTGAACTGTGTCAGGCCCCCTGAAAGATCAAAGATCAGATCAAAGCTCTTTTGTTTATTTGTTGTTGTCTTGTCAAGACAGGTGTCATTTGAGGATGACATGTGGGTGTCTGTTAGGCAGAGATAGTTTTGGTATTCAATGCATGTTTGCGTGTGTGCGTAAATGTGTGCCTGTGTGTATGTGCGTGCATGTGAGGGTGTGACCGAGGTCAAAGTAGTTGGCGTATTGGCTCACATGCAGTTGACCAGGTCACATGGGAAGACCACAGATAAATGTAAATAAATATACAAAATTCAGTTTAGCTAATGGACATTAATTATGTGTGAGAAATATATTAAGGAACCAGCAAAGTTATTTTTAAGCAATTACATGAAAAAATAAGATATTTTTCTATAAAACATTTGAAAATGGGACAAATTGGTCCCAAGGAAAATAGAAAGGTAAAATAGGACTGACTGCTTTACTTTTTTGAAAAATAGGCATAGAATCAAGCTTCTAGCTGAAAATACTATCAGACAGGGTAAACATGACATGATATGAATAAGGAAATACATAGTAAATGTGAATCTTCAACTCTAAATAGCAAAATACATTGACTTAAATTGGACTGATAGTAAAGACTCTCATTTACTAACCAAAACCTTTAGAATTAAGTTTCTTACTGAGAGTAGTAGTGACAGATATGAAGGCAAAAAGAGTTTGGTTTCAGTAACTCTTCAGCTGTAAATTCGCTTCTGCAACTCAAACCACTAAAATACACTCATTCAAAGTAAAAGCAGTCTTTTCCTTATGAAAGCTGTTACAATCCAACTCAGAATACTGTACATCTCGATAAATATGAATGCAAAAAGAATTTGGTATCAGTAAAGCTTAAGATTTAGGAAACACTTTCATGTGCACCTTCATCTTGAAGCAGTAAAATATATTCTTTCGAATACAACTAGTATTGAAGGCTGTCATTTTCTAAGAAAGATATTCGGATTAAATTTTAAATCTTAAAAAGTTGTTCAAACATGAATGCAAACTTATCGTGATTTCGATCTGTGGTCAGATGTAGGACATGCACAATAAATTGGTATTTTAAACTGTCAAGGGTCAAATACTTTATCATTCAAATAAAAATGTTATGTTGTCTGGCAACTTTGAAATGCATTGTTTAAAAAAATAGAATACCTTGTCATGGTTGTCAACTCCCCTGTTGTTCTGGTTGTATTCCGAATGATTTGTGGCTTCTTGTCATCCTTGGAGCTCCCAGCAGTGTCCAGATGAGTGTTCTTTAGGAGCACATTCCAACTTTTTTGGGGGACAATATGAAACAAGAGCATGTTCCTCAGTGAAAATAAATACACAATTAAAAACCACTGATGCAGAAAGTGGTCATGTGACTTTATAATTATGTTTCAACTGTGAATAGTGCGCTTCTGGATGACTATGATGGCAAACAGAGTTTGGTTTCTGTTAGATTTAGATTTAGATTTCCTTTATTAGTCCCACACCAGGGAAATTTCAGTGCCACAGCAGCAGGAAAAGCCAGAAGAACAGTGCACACAAGAAATATAAATATATATATAATATAAAAACTATATCAGTGGAAAAGAAATATATACAACAGACAATAAATACATACAACAGACAGACAATAAGTGGGTGAAAAATAAATATGTATAAATACCAGCCAGAACTGTCCCTTGTGGTGCTTCTGTACTGCAGACGTCAGTGTCCGACACACAGTCCCATGCCCTCACGTACTGCGGCTTGTTGGTCAAATAATCCAGTATGTGAGGTGGTGGTTCACCCCGGCTTGCTCCAAGCTTCTCCCTCAGACGTTTGGGCTGGATGGTGTTAAAAGCACTAGAGAAATCATAAAACATGATCCTCACAGTGCTCCCAGCCTCCCAGCCAGAGTGCTCTGTGATGGAGACAGATGGTCTCTGGTGCCAGGCCGATAGGCAAACTGCAGCGGATCCACTGATGACCTCACTAAAGGTCACAGATGGATAAGGACCAGCCTCTCCAGGGCGTTCATGGGTGGGATGTAAGGGCCACCGGCCTGTAATCGACACGTTTAAGGAATACAGTCATAATGTGAGTCTTCAGGTCACTGTGAGTCTTCAGGTCAGAACAGTAAAGCGCATTCACTCTAGTGGTGTGCAATACAGGAAGTTTTGGTATTAATCTGATACCACATAAATACAGGGCCAGTATCACCGATACTGATACTTTTTAATATTTAAAGTTGCTGCATGATATTGCTAAATCTGAATGAATTGTCATGACGTTTTAGTGTATATGTGATTTTTCCTTTGGATTATTAATTATGGTATGATGGTAATTATTGGTAAACGTTTATAGGTAAATAGAATATACTTTATAATTGTAATAAAAAATTTTGTTCAGAAATAATAGAACAGTAACAAAACGCTTTTCCCCATACATTGTCATATCTGGATTATTTTCTTAAATAAATCAAGTGCACACAGTTATCACTCAACAAACTTTTTTTTTTCAGGTAGAGAAACTACAATACAAAACATAAATAAAATTTCTCGGTACAACATCAAAACAAAAGAGGGGGGAGGAGGAGCAAAGTGGATGTGCTCCACGCTGTGACAGGAGTGGCATTTATACAGACACAGACAGCCAGGTCGCCTCTGTGATGAAACCATAGCAGTGCATGCATGAGGCTAACAGAAACTAAACTTTACACTGATAAAGCTCAATATCAATACCAACGTTGGTATTGATATTACTGATATTTGGATCAATCTGCCCACCAGTAATTCACTAAAATAGAACCAATAGTAAATGCAATCATTTCCAATTAAAAGCTGAGAGACTAAAGTTTCCAACTCAGAATACTGTGCATGTTGATGTTGTTGAAGGGAAAATGAGTTTGCTTTGAATAAGTCTGCAGATTTTGAAAATACCCAGTATATCTGCTTCTTCAGCTCACAACAGTAAAACGCAACTCACTCAAATTGACCCATGTCGCAATAAATGTAATTTCCTAACAGAAGCTGTAAGAATCAAGTTTCCAACTCATTTTGATGTTGTTGAAGAGGAAATGAGTTTGGTTTGAGTAAGTCTTCAGATTTTGAAAATACAAAATACATCTGCTTCTTCAGGGCACAGCAATAAAACGCACTCACTCAAATGGTCCCTCTCACAATGACTGCCATTTTCTAACAACAGCTGTTAGAAGTGAGTTTCCAACTCAGAATAATGTGCATTTTGATGTTCTTGAAAGCAAAAAGGATAAAGCTGGTAACAGTAAAGGGATGTAGTATAGATAAGGGGAAATCGCACAGAAAACACTAGGAATCAATTTTAGCTATGACCAAAAGGAATGACGATTTTGTGTACTGTTTCGCCTCCGCTTACAACAGTAAAACGCTCTCACTCAGTAGTAGTTATAGTGAATGCATTCATTTTCTAACAAAAGCTGTTAGAATCAAGTTTCCACCTCAGAATACTGTACATTTTGATGTTGTTGAAGGGGAAATGAGTTTGCTTTGAGTAAGTCTGCAGATTTTGAAAATACCCAGTATATCTGCTTCTTCAGCCCACAACAGTAAAACGTACTTAGTAAAACGTACCCTGTCACAAATAAGGTCATTTTAGGAAATGCCTGCTAGAATCAAGTTTCCAACTGTGCATGTTGATGTTGTTGATGTTGTTGAAGGGAATCCTTAGCATACCTGCCTCTTCAACTCACAACAGTAAAACGCGCTCACTCCAATTGACCTTGTTGCAAATGGTGTCATTTTCTAACAAAAGCTGTTAAAATCAAGTTTCCAACTCAGAATAATGTGCATTTTGATGTTTTTGAAGGCAAAAAGGATAAAGCTGGTAACAGTAAAGGGATGTAGTACAGATAAAGGGAAGTCACACAGAAAACACTAGGAATCAATTGAGCTATGACCAAAAGGAATAACGATTTTGTGTACTGTTTCGCCTCTGCTTACAACAGTAAAACGCTCTCACTCAATAGCAGTGAATGCATTCATTTCCCAACAAAAGCTGTTAGAATTAAGTTTCCAACTCAGAATACTGTGCATGTTGATGTTGTTGAAAGGAAAATGACTTTTGTTTGAGAAGTCTGCAGATTTTGAAAATACCCAGTATATCTGCTTCTTTAGCCCTGTAAAACAGTAAAACGCACTCAGTAAAATGTACCTTGTTGCAAACGGTGTCATTTCCTAACAAAAGCTGTTAGAATTGAGTTTCCAACTCAGAATACTGTGCATTTTGATGTTGTTGAAGAGGAAATGAGTTTGGTTTGAGTAAGTCTTCAGATTTTGAAAATACAAAATACATCTGCTTCTTCAGGGCACAGCAATAAAACGCACTCACTCAAATGGTCCCTCTCACAATGACTGCCATTTTCTAACAACAGCTGTTAGAATTGAGCTTCCAACTCAGAATACTGTGCATGTTGATGTTGTTGAAGGGAAAATGAGTTTGCTTTGAGAAAGTCTGCAGATTTTGAAAATACCCACTATGTCTGCTTCTTCGGCGCACAACAGTAAACGTACTCACTCAAATGGGCCCTTTCGTAATCGCTGTCATTTTCTAACAAACGCTGTAAGAATCAAGTTTCCAACTCATTTTGATGTTGTTGAAGAGGAAATGAGTTTGGTTTGAGTAAGTCTTCAGATTTTGAAAATACAAAATACATCTGTTTGTTCAGGGCACAGCAATAAAACACACTCACTCAAATGGGCCCCTTCGTTGACCCCTGTCGCAAACGGTATCATTTTCTAACAAAAGCTTTTAGAATCAAGTTTCCAATTCAGAATACTGTGCATTTTGATGTTGCTGAAGGTAAAATGAGTTTGATTTTAGCAAATCTTCAGATTTTGAAAATGCCCAGTATATCTGCTTCTTCAGCTCACAACAGTAAAACACTCTCACTGAAATAGCAGTTATAGTGAATGCAGTCATTTCCTAACAAAAGCTGTTAGAATCAAGTTTGCAACTCAGAATACTGTGCATTTTGATGTTCTTGAAGGGAAAAAATGTATTTGGTTCAGCTTTAAACAGTAATGTGATGTAGTAAAGATAACTCTAGAAATACATTACAAATTAGCTATGACTCAAAGGACAGTCGCTCCCCCTTGTGACCGATTTGTGCACTGTTTCTCCTCTGCTCACAACACTAAAATGCACTCACTCAAATAACCCCTGTCGCAATAGCTGTCATTTCATAACAAAAGCTGTTATATACTGTATGTTTTGATGTTGTTGAAGGGAAAATGACTTTTGTTTGAGTAAGTCTGCAGATTTTGAAAATACCCAGTATATCTGCTTCTTTAGCCCAGTAAAACAGTAAAACGCACTCAGTAAAATGTACCTTGTTGCAAACGGTGTCATTTCCTAACAAAAGCTGTTAGAATTGAGTTTCCAACTCAGAGTACTGTGCATGTTGATCTTGTTGAAGGTAAAATGAGTTTGATTTTAGTAAATCTTCAGATTTTGAAAATGCCCAGTATATCTGCTTCTTCAGGGTACAGCAATAAAACGCACTCACTCAAATGGTCCCTATTACAATGACTGCCGTTTTCTAACAACAGCTGTTAGAAGTGAGTTTCCAACTTAGAATACTGTGCATGTTGATGTTGTTGAAGGGAAAATGAGTTTGCAACAACTGTAAAATGCACTCAATAAAATGTACCCTGTCGCAAACTGTGTCATTTTCTAACAAAAGCTGTTAGAATCAAGTTTCCACCTCAGAATACTGTACATTTTGATGTTGTTGAAGGGGAAATGAATTTGCTTTGAGCAAGTCTGCAGATTTTGAAAATACCCAGTATATCTGCTTCTTCAGCCAACAACAGTAAAATCCACTCAATAAAATGTACCCTGTCGCAAATGGTGTCATTTCCTAACAAAAGCTATTAGAATCAACTTTCCAACTCAGAATACTGTGTATTTTATGTTCTTGAAGGGAAGATGAGTTTGGTTCAGCTTTCAACAGTAAATTGAAGTAGTAAAGATAATACTAGAAATACATTGCAAATGAGCTATGACTCAAAAGATAGTCTCTCCCCTCTGACAAAAGCTGTATGCAAGTTTCCAGCTGAGAGTATTTTTTCATTGAATATGCATTGAGTTCAGATTTAGGAAATATGCACTAAATGTGCATCTTGAACTCACAAGCACCGATAGTCAAAGCTTTCACTTACTTACAAAAGTTTTTAGAATAAAATTTCCAGTTAAGAATAGTGCATAATGGAATAAGCATGAAAGCAAACTTAATTTGATTTGAATAATTCCTGTGCATTGTTGGTCCCTTCTTATTAAGTGCTGAAAATAAACATGTGTTTTATATTATTTGGACAAACTTTGTCCCAAAGAGTGGTGCCACCTTCATACCTCAGACATATATAATAGACCAAGTCTAGTGCCAAGTGCTTCTAGCACCCCTACTGTCTGTTCTGCATCCTTGCCCACCAGCCCATCCTCCAGAAGGGGTTCAGTCTCTGTCATTGCCTTCCTGCCTGGCTTTGGATGGGTTCAGTCCTCTGATCCTTCTGTTCTCCAGCACCAACTTTGCCCAGGATTCCCTAGTTTCCCCAGTTCCCCATCTGTCATAGGCTAAACCTTTTTTTGGTTTCCCTTGGGGTTTCCTAACTTTCATATCACTGTGAGAGTAACCTCCCTTTTCACCAGAAGAAGTTCATGATTATGTGATGCCTTATGAATCTGCAAAGACTTGGAAATGATGGGGAAATGGAGAAGTGCAAACAGTAGCTTGAACACACAAAGAGGAGAGTAGAGAGAAGAAGACTGCTTGACTGATTAAGGCTTATATTGAAGGTGTGTGGCTAAGCATTTGGATAAAGGGGACCCCCTGGTTTGTTAGCTGGTATCTCAATTCAAGCCAGGAAGTAGTAGCAGGAAGTTAGTAGTGAGGATGTGGGAGAGAGTCTATGGCAAAATGAATGAGATAAGTACTACAGGCCTAAGCATGTGAGGGAGTGCTTTTCCTGGCTGAATTTTTAGTATCTCACATCAAAGTTAGATAAAAAAAAGTTATTGTCATTCTCTGGAAGGAATAGACACAGGGGCAGCTGTGGCTCAGTGGTAGAGCAGGTTGTCCACCTATCCGGTGGTTCGATCCCCGGCTCCTCTGGGCTGCATGCTGAAGTGTCCTTGGGCAAGACACTGAAACCCAAATTGCCCTGATGCTGCGTCATCGGCGTGTGAATGGGTTAGAAATCCTTAGTTTCGTTTGGTGTGAATGGGTGAACGTTGACTTGCAGCATAAAGCGCTTTGAGTGGTCACATGACTAGAAAAGCGCTATGTAAGTACAGGCCATTTACCATTTACTTTGATGTGCATATGCATTCTGTCTCTTTCAGGGGCTCAAACACAAAAAAGGATAAATGCATTAGGCTGATGGCATGAGGTAGTTACCCCTTCACTTGAGTTCATCACATTGAGTGGCTGTTCTGGTTAATGTTCACCATACACACTGACAACATCACTGCACAAAGGTCACAGTTGATAAAAAGGAAAGAACTCATTTGTTCCAGTTTGTGTCAGTCACAGAGAAACAAAGTCAGCAAGGACAGAGGAAGAAAGACATAAGAGATTACCATGGTGGCAATCACAGAGTTCCAGAGTAAGTGTTTTGCTTGGCCAATATTTTCTTAAGTATAATGTTCAAAATGTAATCATCTGAAAGACTTCAGATCAGTGATTTCAGAATACAAAATGTACTCATGGAAGTGTTATGAAAAGGTAAAAAGGAAACAGGATAATAAGAGTAAGGTATTTGATGACTTTATCATTGGGATACATTCACTTTCATTTTAAATCTTTCAGAACCTTATTGTCACAGACTCAATCCCAACAACTGTATGTTACTGCTAAATCATCATAACATAGGACTGCAGTTATGTATACCAAAAGTGACCTCCTTGAAGCACTGAATAAGCCTCCAAAGATATGTCAGAGCTGCCTCACAGAGGGCAGCACAGCTTTATGTAGCCCTTTAATTATTCTCTACTACTTATCATTGTTTCCAGTAAGCAATATTTTAAAACATCAAACAAGCTTTTTTATATAGAATCAGATGACCATGTGATAATTTGATGAAATCATGTTAGCCATTTTAATCTGCCGGTTGACCACTGCTGCAAACTTAAATTACATCTCCCTGAAATTACATCTCTTGGACAGGACAGATAACCTTTGAAGATTAAAAAAGTTTAAAAACAATTAAACACACAAACACAATTAAATACTAATTGCAATATCTTTTCCCAAATGAAATACCTGCAAATCTCTTATTAAAGAGGGAACTTATTTCTGTTTGTCTTCCAGAAATTGGTATTGGTGTGATGGGGTTTGGTTTATTTTTCCTGCTCTTTGGAGTCCTGTTGTACTTTGACTCTGTCTTGCTGGCCTTTGGGAATGTGAGTAATATTTTATGCCACATACATCTGCTCAGTATAACGACGCTATCAACATTTAAAGGCAAAGACAGCAGTTTTTAGGACACTTTGGAGGTCACAATATGCAACGTTGGATCTGGAGTCCTGGAGACAGACAGGATTGTCTGATTTGTCAAAAGAGGCGTTGAAAGTTTTGGCTTCCAAAACTTGAGTAGATGATGAGTAGAAAGAAAGCTGGTTCTTAAACAGCACAGTGAAAAGCTTGACGATGACTACAGGCAGACAGCCAGGACCTTGACACAAAACTCCAGTTAGTATGTTTTGTGGTAATGTGATAAAATTGAGTTATTGAGGGTCAAATTAATCTATTAGACAAATCACAAAAAATAATTATATTAAAAAGAATGAAAAATGAGCAATATTAAGTTATCTTTAATCCTGAATCTAAGTGGGATGATTGAGGTCATAGCATATAAAATCATTTAACAATTACGTAAAGCTCTGTGGCTGTGAAGGCATTCTAGTACTTGTATACAGAATTTCCACACTGTTATGTGTAATTCAGTTATTTTATAAATAAAATTGAATCTCGTTTCAATTAAGCAAAATGACTTCTTAGTAAAATCTTCTCTATCTATCAATCTAAAGTGGTATGAGTGGTCAGACCAGACAGAAAAAAAATTGCAAAATAATTTTGTTTTAATATAAACTCTCATTTTTTGTTTGATTGCCCACCCTGTAGATTCTGTTTCTTTGTGGTTTGACGTTCATCATTGGCCTCAGGAGGACCGCACACTTCTTCTTCCAAAGACACAAGTTTCGAGGTTCTTTGTTCTTCCTGGGAGGTGTGTCTTTGGTGATGTGCCGCTGGGCAGTTATTGGAATTCTTGTGGAGAGTTATGGCTTTGTGATTTTATTTAGGTAAGCCTAGTTAGGTTGTTTTTGAGACAGAACATCAAGGTATCAAATTGTCTTTTAAGAATTAAGAGTTAAGAATTCCTTTATTAGTCCCACAAGGGGAAATTTGCAGTGTTAACAGCAGCAATGTAGGAGAGGTATATAAAACAACAATAAATATATATGGAAGAACAGTATAAACATCCTTGTTTCTAATAATGTTATAAAAATTATAACTTATTTTGAAATTGTTCAAAAATAAAACCTTAAACGCTAGAAACAATGTCAGATTTCCCAATCACGCTCTTTTGTTTCCTTCTGTAGGTCCTTCTTACCTATGGCCTGGGGAGTTGTGCTGTCAGCCATGAATATCCCTTTCCTCAATAAAGTATGTTTTGTTTTTGGCTCAGTAGATTAACATCATCATCATTCGTTGTAGTAATACCTTTGAACTTTCTCAAGGATGTCACTGCAGAGATTTTACAGATTGCTGTCTCTATTGTGCTTCTGTTTCAGTTTTTCACAAGCAGCTCCTCCATGGTCTGAGCAGAACAACATTTATAACTATACCTTTGTTGTCATTTATTGCTGACAATGGGACTTTGCATCTATAACTATAAAAAGGCAGTCATTTATCTCTGACACTGAGTAAAAACAATGCGTACACTATTTTCTGTAGTTGACTGACAAACCCCTCTGTGTCATTTCCTCCTTACCTGCTATCCCCCAAGTCATGAAAGACTTTTTTTTTACACAGATAAAACTCGGAAGATAGGACAATGTCTGTGGCTGCATCAAATGCAAAATGGTGAAAAAATATTCAACATGCTTCTGTGATAAATAACTCCAGATCAATATAAAACCTAATTTTCTTTTAGGAAGGATAAGACGATCAGAGAAGACACTAAAATAAGTGAATTTGGCCCCAAAGAAAAAAAAAACCTTTCTAATGCCCACCTTGATCTATGACCTTAAAAACCCAGTAATTTAGCTAGAGAGGTCGATGGTGTTATGGAATCTGACCGAAATTTCTACAGCTTACCTTTAAAACATCTATCCATCCATTCATTTTTTGTAACTTTGGGGTCACAGGGGTGCTGGAGCCTAGTGCAGCAGTCACTAGGGTACAACCAGGACAAGTCACCACTCTGTTGCTGGGCTGACGCATATAGACTGACAAACTCATTCGCTCCCACATTATCTTGAAAACATATCAAGAATAAATTATTTCTGTCAAAAAAACAATATAGAGAAAAACATGAAAGCGGGCTTGATTATTGTAATGGTGTGTTCACTTCAGTGAAAAAATAATCACAGAGACACTGTTTTGTTTTTGTTTTTAATATTTTATTTTTAATTAATTCAGTCTGTGCCCCATTCAAATTATTTGAATTGAAAGCATACTGCTAACTGTGCTAGCTAAGACTCATCCTCTGGCTGACAGTGATATCTGGACAGCATAGTAGAGCATTTAGCACACAAAGCTTGGCTGCTGGACTGGGATAGCATATATATTAGCATAAAACCCTTCTGGGCAGTGTGGGGTTTTTTTTCCTAAATGAGGTCATGTGTAATTGGTTATTATTTGTCCATTTGTCAAATTTTAGGGCTTTGAGTTTGTATTTAATTTAAAAGTAGAAAGCTACGAATAATTAAGAGTATGAACTCCACAAAAAATGAGCATACCTTTCATTTTGTACAGTTGTACAGTTGAAGCAACATACAATATCAGTTTATTACAGGTGATGATCGAGATCTGTCATTATGGCAAGTTGTCAAAAATGAGTGGCTAGTCATCTCAGAACCCCAAGCCTTCAGGAGCTGACAGTAACAAAAACAGCTAAAGGAGAGTTAGTACTGAAAAGAATCACAGCTCTAAATGAAAACACTGTTGCTGGGTGTTACTGGATGTTAGAGGTGATTGTATGTGGGGTGACTGTGGCTCAGAGGTTGAAAAGAGGTATAATTTCCATCTGAGGACTGATTGTTTGATACCCTCCAGGGTGCATGCCAAAGTGTCCCTGGGCCACTGAACCCTAAATTGCTCCTGATAGTTGTCCCATCTGTGTACAAATAAACTGAGAATATACATTTCTTTTCTGGTCAGAAGTTGCCATCAGAGTGTGAGTGTGTGTGAATGTGTGAATGCTGACACATATTGACAAAGCACTTAAGTGGTCAACTAGGAAAGCATTCTGTAAATACTGTCTATTCACCATAATAAGTCAGTATTATGTTTGCAGCCTGCCATCCTCACGTGGTGCAAATAAATTGATTCATGCAGCTATCCTGTATCCAATACCACAGACAAATTACTTCATTTTTTTCCATTGTACACAACCAGAAAAAGCATTCACACTAGTCCAAGTATTTAATGATATAGAAAAGAAGAATCTTCCTGTATAGCAGGGACTGTTTGCAGTACTACACATCTTTTCTCTTCCAGTTCCAAGCCTTGAAAATGAGTAAACGGTTTTGGCAGGAACAGCCTGTTTCATCACAGTCCTTTGTGTCTGTAAAGAATCTTCATTTTGCAGAGGTGAGTGGTTGTGGTCAACCTGTTAATAAGGGCTGAGAAGCAAGGAGATGATACATATGAAACATACACACACACACACACACACACACACACACAGAGTATTTTATTTTATCGCTACTGCCATTACTTTGTCATAGAACTGTCAGAACATCCTGCTAACATCACTTATTGATTACACCTTTGCTATATAAAGTTGAATTGCAGAGATTAAGCAAAGGATTGTTAACATACTCAACTATAAGCATGAGTACTGACCTGTGATTTGTTTTGCTGTTGGTGATATTCATACTGTGGTTCAAGACTCCTTCTGTCATCTGTAGAGGCCGCTGGCTTGTGGCCTGGTTGGCACTGGCAATACCGCTCTCAACAGAAAAAGGGTCCGAGTGGTTTCCAAAAAGACTACCATGTCTCTGTTTTGAAGAAGAGTGCACAGTTAGGAGTCATTCATAGCTGACAAATCTGTCACCTATGTCAACAAAATTTAATACAAGGCAGTTACAGAGAATAATGTATTTGTAATACAACTTTTTCATTGTATTTTATTTGTCGGGAATGAATGTTGCTTACTCAACTAAAGCTGCAATAGTGTGGACACATAGAGTAAATTATTGTAAAGAAGTTGTTTAGGAGATATTGTATACTTTATTACAGCCAGATTAAAGTGTTAAGTAATATCTTACCATGGTGTGTGCAATCTGCCTCTCTACACCTGGACAATAAAAATACACTACCTTATTTTGTTATAGTGCGTCATATAGTGTTTCATATTATATGGTATGTTGCACAGAACCATCTAGAACAGTGTCTCTCTTATGTTCTTCTTTCCTAATTTTTTAATTAAGCTATATCTCCAGCTCTGCTAAAACTGATGATACAGTAGAAGCAGTCACTTCCACTGTCACTGTCACACCTAAACCAAGCTATAACTTCCAAGACTCTCTTACAGGACACTGATTAGTGCAAAATTTACAGTTGAGTTTCTATACAACACTGTTGAGTTAGATAGAAATTGGAGGACCAATGTAAGGGAGTATATTTTCAAAGTATCAACACTAATTTAGCATTATTTTCAACCTTTGAAGACAAAGACGTTTGTTCAGCTGTCTGTAAATCTCTATATCATTCTTTCATACCTCCTTCCCCTCCACATATTCATTCATCTTTCCATCCTGTCCTGTTACCCTGAAGATGCCATCCACAGCAACTTCATCAGTAGGTCGTTCAACCTCTTCTTCAGTCAAAAGATCTCCAGAGATGGTCCTGTGAAGTTCTGGCGCTGACTCCTCCTCAATATTCCTCAATCCTGCCTGAGGGAGAAAGAAAGCAATGGTGATTGAAGAAATCAACAAAACCAAGTTCATAGCCCATTTTATATATAAAAACTCAGTACTCTATCATGTATATTACATGAAAAACATAAGAATTCAGGTTGAAAGATAATTCCCTCCCATTCCCTGCAATTTGAAATTGAAATTCAATTAAATAAATGTTATTGCAAAAGATTAAAGAATAATCATACCATTCACTGTATACCATTAACAACTTACCTGTATCTCATTGGTAGCACTTTTTTTGGTGGGCCGGTAGCCATAGTACTCTTCCTGTCTCTTCTTCAATTTTCTAAAATAATCCTGGATTAGGAACGTGGCATAGAACTTCCCCACTGTCACCTCATCATCTGTTAAAACATACAGAATGTAATGTGTGATAAATGGTATTAAACTTAAAAAACAAGTATGTATGATACATGAAAGAAAAATGGAAAAATCTAGAAAATAATAAAAATTACATTTGATTTGAAGTGGAAATCTTTTGCTAGTTTTCAAGATCAATATTGATGCTTTCACTTTCCAATTTTAGCTTGTCATTAAAATTTCTCACAAGGAGATGGCTTTTTCAATTCCTGAATGGCAATGTTGGGCCCCATCTGAGATAGTGGCTGTGACTGTATTCTGGAAAAACAAAGGAAGCAGTTGAATTCAATTTCCCAGAATCCCTCTTATGTCCAAAATCCTCCAGGTTTATAGCTATCATCTTTTTTGTTTCTCTTTCTACTTGAGGCAAGTAGAAGTCAGTGGCAAAAAATCACTATGCTGGATTGAGATTTCTATTAATTTGGAGCACATTTGATGACAGAACATTCAAATCTGAGACACCAAAGGTTTGTATCCTTTGCTTTACAATTTTGTGCCAATATCTCACAGCTGGGGCACACCGCCTGCATGTGCATTGCAATACCATATGCTTGCTTTTTTTCAGCACCTAAATTAACTGGTAGAAGCACCCAAATTGCCAACAGATGCAAGTGTCCCAAGCTTAGCTGTCACCAATTTTTCCCCAAGCTGCACATAGTTACCAGCATAAACAGATGGGGAAATTATCTTTCGCTAGTTACATCATAGAAAGACCCATTTAGATATCTACATATATAGATATCTAATATCTATACCTTGTTAAGATGGTGGTAGTGGCACCATCATGTTATGAAAAAAAGTAACTTTACTTACGTTGGAGTACACATTCATTATAGGGCTTTAAGGTGGGATTTAAGGGGAATCAAAGCAGAAACCCCAAGTATGCAACGATTTTATAATGCAAATAAACTTCATAACATTGGGTAATGGTCAGTATTTTTCTGTTGTGCTGCCCATCTCTTCCCCCTGTCCATCACTGACAGCAAACAAACAACTAATGTTGCTCCCTTGTTGTAAAACACCACAAAACATGAACTTTTGGGATCTCTTCTGCTAGACATGATCCATTCATAATTGAAATAAGGTTGCTTTTAAAAAGATGTGAAACACAGCTGTGATTTCCTTTCTCCTGAAAAACAAGGACCTAACAAAGTGTAGTAGTTATAGTTAGCTTGCAGGTCAAAATTAAGATCAGATATGATAGGAATTTATTTATCCCACAGTGGGGAAATTTACGTGTTACAGCAAAGGACAGAAGACAGAAGGAGCATGTGTCTAACACTAGTATGCTGTCAGCTGAGTTGAATTGAATTCCTCTCTTTCTCTCTGTGTTGTTGGCTTATTTATGCACCTCATTTCTTCCCTGTACCTTCCAAAAATATGGATTTGAGTTTGTTTTTCTTTACTGTCATGAACACTGACCGACCTCCTATGGGTGGGATGACTTGATCCAGTAGTTTCATACTGGTGCGCTTCCAGATCTTCTTGATAATTCCTCTCAGCTCTTCATTGGCTTGTTCGAAATTACCTGACCAATGAATAAAGACAATAAAAGACAAGAGTAAGACAAAATAAATGAGAGAAACTCAAGATGGTTGGCAAAAGACCTGCTCCACCTCTGAGCCACAGCTGCCCCCATGCAAAACAGTCAGACAGTCAAAATGCAACTGCTGGCCAAAACATGTAATGTTTCCAGTAGTTAACTGTTTCTTCTACTGTGAAGTGCAACCAACACAATGTTACTGTAGTTTATTTTTCTGTTGAAGATGAAATCCAGGCTCACTGGTGTTTGTATTGGATAATTTTAGTGGTGTAGAGAACCTGAGCCAACTGCAGTCGTCACTGAAAGCTTTGTATGTGCAATTGCTAATGTTGGAAATTATCGATATTTTTAATGAGACAATGCTCACCTCTGGATCACAAGACACACAGTTAATGTTTTATAGCTGAACTATGTTATGTGTTAATTACATTTGCTTGTCTGTTTGTTTAGCTGTAGTTGTTTTATTGTGTCACTATTGTGCCCTTCTTTTAGCAATGAATGTCAAAAAAGTTTATAAGTTGCTTTTCTTTCTTTAACTGTATTTATCTACTTTATCAGAGCCCTTTAATTGTGTTATAGACACTGCTGACTGGTAACCAGTTTATGAGTATTATGCTGAAGCACACATTTTATTGTTGGACAAAATGTAAAGTGGTTCGGTGTATTAGTTCTAATTAACACTATATTCCCTTCAAAGTGAGTTGATTTTACCCTATATTTAGAGGTAGACAACTTGGTTGACTTAATACCAACTATATTTTTAAAAGAATTTCATACTGTACTTTTCCAGCTCACCTTTACTAGAAAATGACTGACATAAAACACCTACATATTGGTGACAACACAAACCTTCTGTCTTTATTTTTAGTGCAGTTCTAACCAGTGCAAACAGCGTGGCATTGAAGGTGACTGTTCCATCACTGTTAAGAGGCATGTTCATGGAGACCAACCTCTGCAGAAACAAAACACAATATACAGAATATACATAACTGATTGTATAAAGTACTTACAAGCAAGAAATAACATTAAGACTACTATTCAATTTAATACGTGCAATTTCATTTTTCATGTAATTCAAATAATTTCATCAAACAAATTTTTTTTCAACCATTTGAACTCAGGAATGCCAGAAATGGTAAATAGACTGTACTTATATAGTGTTTTCTAGTTGTTTAACCACTCAAAGTGCTTTTCACTACAAGTCATCGTTCCCACAAAAGGAAACCGAGGAAAATAAACCATTCACACATTGATGACACAGCATCAGGAGCAATTTGGGGTTCAGTGGTTTGCCCAAGGAAACTTGAACCACCAACCTGATAGGGGGTCAACCTGCTCTACCTCCGAGCCACACGCCCACCGTATTATCCAAGTTCTTTACAAGAGTATGCGACATTGACCAATTAACTGTTAATTAAATTCAAAGAAAATGCATATAATAACGCATGTTGTCTATGGTATAACTTTTTTTCAAAAAAATTAAAATGTATTGACTGGGATCTATTATACAAAATACTTGATAACATTATAAATGCCATCAGGCTGATCATTTGTCCCACCTTGCAGGCAATACGATGAGGACAAAACTTTCCAAAACCGAGTGGAGGAGGTATTCGTCGTAAAAGTGTCACCACATCAAGGTGCTTAATACGTCCACTGTAAAAAGAATGAAAAAATTGAAAGAAGGAAAGAAGAGGCAGAAAATTATGTAAATATTCTTGACATACGCACAAACACACAAAATTTTCATGCCGTTATTTTTATTTTCTAGTGAGAGACAAACTCTTAACACAGAAAATATGGACTTATTTGTTAAAACAATAACAAAGACATTTAAAGATGTTAGCCTCCTCTATTCAGTTCAGGTCAACCTTTGACCTGGACTAAACCTGTGTCACTACCACTAAGGAGCAGCAGAAAATACTGCAATAAATTATTTTGATGTGTTAATCCGCTGACCTGGCCCACCCATTTCCACATTAATGTTCGACTTGAGTTGTGGTTAATAACTTACAGTTTTAAAACCTGGTTACACTTGTATTTATAACTATTTACTGTATTTACTGGTATTTACTGTTAAGTAAAACTACCAAACAAAATTTGCAATTAGGAAATTTTTGCAAAGGATTCAACTTACAAGTTAATACTAGAGATAGCTGTCATTTTTTTCAGCCATCAAACCTAGAATTGATATCCAATTAAAATATTTTTCATTGCGACTTATACTGAGTTGCATTCAGGACTGTGATGAATAAAAACAGGTCAAATACAAAGGTGTCTCTTACTCTTAATTGGAGGTGGGTGGTTAACCAGACACACATTTAACACACAACCAATTAGTCACCATCCTTGATGTCCATCCTGAAGTGTTTGTGTTAACTTAAATCATGTAGTCTGTACACCCTTCAGAGAGTGAAAGTGAGATTTTAGCAAAAGCAACAGATTTGCAAGATAGTCTCTCTGGTTGTTTTATTTGATGACAGTATGGCATTTGTTTAATAAGTTGTTGACTTAAGTGTCTCTTAAGGACAAAACACATAAAAAATCACAGGTCTCCAACCTAAATGGTGTATTTTCTGATTACTACTATTAGTACCAGATACATAGATGCATAAACACTTACGTGGCCTCCGGATCATATTCTGCCCATATTTTCTTGAACTCATCCAGGTGCTGGGGGCCAAGGATTGACCAATCACGTGTCAAGTAGTCAAAATTATCCATGATGACAGCTACAAATAGGTTAATGATCTGTGAAGGAGAGAAGTGATATATGTGCTGTATATTATGTTTATGTGAGGGAAATGAGGGACCCTGTTGTTATTTTATATCTGTTGCACAAGGGATCTGGTCCTAGATCATTCTTAGCCAGCTTTAGAGAGCTGAAGGTAGTGTGACTTTGGATTATAGGAAAGAAACTAAACAAATACCTTGAAGAATGGACTACTACTTGTGATGTGTTACTTCAGATGCCAAAGCCCACTGGGATTTAACAGTGGGCAAACATCAATAATATATTTTTTTATTGCTTTGACTTCTCCTTTGTCCTGCTTGTTTATGTTCAAAATGATGTCTAACTATTTCAGCTGGTAAATTGGGGGCAAAACAGCTAATACAGCCGATTTTGTATATTTGCCACAAAAATTGTGGAAAAACTGGGTATTTCAAAGGGGTATCTTGGGACACTCTGCTGTTGGGCCCCCGACAAGGTTTACGACCTGAGGTCTGATACAGATCAAAGATTGCAGACCAACCAAATGGCTGATCTCTTTGCCTAAGACCTGGGAGCCAGGTCACAAAGGTATGCAGGACACCTCCATCCCCACTCACTCTGCTGCTCCCCTGCTGGGTGCAGCCCCCAATTGGACGGAGTCATTAGCATCCTGGCTGCTCCTTATTTTAGACCTATGGGCCAGAGCACACAGGAGTGTGGGACACCTCCGCCCCTACCTGCTCGGCCGCCCCCCTGGTGAGCGCTGACCCCCAAATAGCACGGAAACCACCAACACCATGCTCCATTTGTCTAAGATCAAAGGGCCAGACCAGGAAGGAGCGCAGGAGCGCATCTCCGTTCCTAACCCCCTCTGTTGCCCCCCCGGTGGGTGCGGACTCCCATTGGACAATAGCCGCCAGCACCCTGCTGGCACGACGCAAAAGGAAGTAAACCAACGGTTCCAACCTGTACTGCGCCAATCTCACCCTCGCTGGATGGGCTGAGATTTCCCAAGTACATTATTTCCCCGGATCCGAAGGAGAGTCGCCGCCGCCAGCGCTCTCAATCAAGTACCTGACCGCCGCCGCAGACGCCGCTGCTAGCGCTCAAATTACCTGCAGAAGGAAGAAAGGACCGCTGCGTCTTTCTTCAACCTGTGCAACCCGCCGACTGAGCGGAACGGCCCACCGTCATCATCCAAGCTGAGGAACCGAGCCGGACCCAAAGACGGATCCCACACATCTCCCTGCTTCGTAGGCACGTAAAAGGCTTGATCTGGGCAGAGGTAGTTTTAAGTGTGTTTTCTTTATAATCTTTCTTGTATAAGTTAAGTTAGCGGACTGCGAGTCCCGCATTTGTGATAACGGACTGAATGTCCTATTATTTGATTATTTGATTTCTTTGATCGGGCATACTACGGTCTGACGACCGGAGCCCGAAGAGTTTTTCTTTATGTGCTGTGTTTTCCCTTCTTTCCCCTTAACCTGCACGCACATACACACCGGGTATACACCGGTGAAACCTCATTTGTCAGAGACACACGGGCTAAGCTCACAGACGCCACTAGCCGTTGTCTGTTTCAAACCTCGCGGTCATTTCCCCTGACCGAAACTCTTGCGTGACGTACTCCCTCTCCTCCCTTACGTCCGCAACCTCACCCCTCCTCTTTTACACACACACACACGCCCTTGTATAATTTAGAATAGGTACATGATGGATGTTTATTGATTGAGGTGTTATTGATTACTAATTGATATCATTGATTTTAATAAATTCTGTTATGTTTAAGTTGTCTGTATTATTTGTATAAGTGTTGTCGTAAAGGCTGGTTAAAAGAGTCAGTGCTCGGATTCACACCTTCATTGTTCGTCTTATGCATATCAGTATCTCCCAGGTACTGATATCTGTAAGCGAACGTTTGTGAGACTGATTTTCGAGTTGGTTATTGGTCCCTGATACCAGGGTGGTGCCCCGTAATTATTAATTCTTATTAATAATAATATTCTTGCTAATAACCTGCTCCTATAAGGCACCACAAATGATGCCTATGTGAAGCACAACACTGCATATAGAGCAGGTCTGGGCTTTATATTAATTATACTGATGAGGAGCACTCAAGCACTAAAACAAAGAGATTGAGAATTTTTGTAAAACTTGATGATGAACTTGATGAAACTTGATGATGCCTCTCTGGTTTCAGAAATGACAGCAAGTAGCTCACTGTTCTCCTTATAGAAATTATAACCTGATATACAACCAAAAGTTTGAGAAATGGTAAATGCAAAGGGAAGAGAGTTCATACAGTCAGAGTAAAACATTACCACATATAGCTACACTCTGTTTTTTGGTTCTACTCAAAAAATGTACAGTATGCACAATATGAATAGTATATAGAGTATATAACAATCAAGATCAAGCTATCAGGCTGCTGCAGACAGATGTTTTTAAAAATTTGAGAGCTTTACCTGAATAAACCTTTAAGTTATTCTGTAATGTTTTTAGAGTGTCAGAATGTATGTGCTATTTTACCAGAAAGGCACAAAGCATGTAGAAACTCATAAAGTAGATGATGGCAAAGTTGGATCCACAGGTGTACTCTTCCCCAGGCAGGTAGTCTGACTTGGGGTCACACTTCTTCCCATACATACACGCCAACATCACTTCATGCCATGCCTCCCCTGTAGCACATCTGCACAACAGAAAATCAAAATATCTCCAGTCAGCCCTCCAGATTGACACAGTGAAAAATCAATTTGTCACTACAACTTTTCTCAGTCTTGCCTCTTGTTGACCACTTGTTTTGGGCAGGGAATTTAATCTTGAACTACTTAATGATTAGCCGCTGAAAACTGCTTTGATTTAATTTTCAGTCAAAAGTGATGTCTGAAACACACATCTGTTTACGTCTCAGTTGTGTCGCTGGAGCAGTAGAAATTCTGCCAGCCCCATATTTGTAGAGTGTTTGCCTTTGTGGGTGTGGGGTTAAGTCTCTGTTCTGTTGGTTTCTAGGGATGGGCTTATCACCAAATATTTAAATATTTACATATATGCCAAAACAACAGTTAACTTATGCAGCTCTCTGTGTTTCTTTATGTCCATGATGGGTTGGGTGTCTTTTTGCCTTGTTGAGTGGTCTGAAAAGTCAAGTGTTTTACAACCAGGGAGCAGTCAAGTGATTTTTGTTAGAAGCTGGTGTGAGGGAGAGCGTGACAGCACACTGGAAAAATACTGCCTGCCACTTGGTGTTATATCTTAAGTTATGAACATAAAATAATCAAAGCCTGTTTGGAGTCCCTCTGTCTCCCCAGACAAGTGTTTACCATCCACGCCTAACCACTGATTCCTCGAATCCCTGCTCCAGTACTGCCACGACCCAGTTCCCCCGCTGAAGTCACAGCCACCGGTCTCCCACTAGCTTCTCCGGCAATTCAGGTGTTTGTTCAGCCTTTTTCACTCAATGTGGCCTCCATTTTGAACTACAAGCATCAGCTTTCCCTTCTGACAGAGCGAAGGTGGCGTACATCATCTCTGACCTGTCGAGTCACGCCAAGGCTTGGGCAACAGCAGAGTGGGGCCGCACATTGGCCATTTGTAACTTCATCAAAGCGTTTACACAGATTTTCCATCACACTCTACCAGGAAGAGAGGCAGCTAGATCCTTGGTAAAGATGCGCCAGGGACTCTTGATAAGAGACTCTATGAGAGAGAAGTCCCATCCCAGCACCAGAGCTTCCCTACCACATCTCCTTCTTCATGGCAGTGCTCCCCCTCCTGTGTCAGCAGCACCCCCTACAGTTAGGGAGGAGCTTATGCAGCTTGGTCGCACCCATCTCTCCCCTGAGGGCCAGCAAAGAATGGTGGATGGTTGCTGTCTTTGTGGCAATACAGCATATTTTATGCTTTCTGTACAAAGAGGGCGATCAACTCCCCAGTTAAGTCACCTGATGGACTACTCCCAGGTTAGTAAACTCCCTCCAGAAGTCTCCAAGATTTCTCCCTGTTACCATTATCTAAGGGGAGGTGTTTAACAAGGCCCTTGCCTTCTTTCTCCCACCTCATTGACCCTACGATAGACCTACTCCCAGGAACCTCCCCTAACAAGGGGGATGCCGTGAGGATGTACATTGAGGAGTCACCGCAGGAATCATTCGTCCCTTGTCCTCTCCTGCTAGAACCAGATTCTTCTTTATGGAAAACAAAGATAAGTGCCTGCACCCCGTATAGCCTTATAGGAATAAACGAGGTTATGGAGAAGAGCAGGTACCTACGATTTTTACAAGGTTAGACTTACGAAATGCCTACCACTTAGTTAGGATAAGGAAGCGGGATGTGTGGAAGACTGCCTTTAATACTCCTAGTTGACACTATGAGCAGTGATGCCCTTTGGCCTTGCTAACACACCTGAGGTTTTACAAGCCTTGGTAAATGAATGATCTGTCTTTGTGTATCTGGATGACATTTTTTTCCCCGACATAAGTTCTCACATCCAGTACGTGACCAGGGTTCTCCAATATCTTCTAGATCACAGTTCTTCCATAAAGCTAAAAAGTGTGAATTCCATTTCTTGGGGTTCATTATTTAAGAAGGATGAGTGGGGATGGATCCAGTGAAAGTTAGTGCAGTTGCTGATTGGCCCTAACCCTCCTTTAGAAGGGAGGTTCAGAGATTCCTGGGGTCTGCAAAATTTTATTGCCAGTTAATCAGGAACTTCAGTTCAGCTGCTTCTCCTCTGGATGCACTAACCTCTCCCAAGGTCCTCTTTCAGTGGAATCCATAGGTAGAGTATTCAACCAGCTCAAGAAACAGTTGTTCTTGACCCCCATCCTCACCCTTCCAAACCCAGACCATCAGTTCATTCTGGAGGTGGATGACTTGGACATTGGGGTGGGGGCAGTGCATTCACAAAGGTCCCCTGAGGAGGTGGATTCATTCATGTGCTTACCTTTCTCACAAACTATCTCCTGCTGAATGGAATTATGATGTCCTGTCCCATTCTCCCTCCTTCTTGTGTATAGGGTGCAGTAACCTGTGGGTTGAGGAGCAACTTAAGTCTGCTGATGCCTCCACTAATGTCTCCATCCTAGATGGCTGTCCACCGAACTGCCTGTTTGACTCTGACCACCTTCATTCTCAGGTTGTTCACTGGGTTCATTCTTCCCCATTTTTTGGCACCTGGGGGGTAAGAGCACTCTCTTTATGGCAAAGCAGCAGTTCTGTTGGCCCTCACTGGAGAAGGATGTGCTGAAGTATGTGACTGCCTGTCCTGTTTGGGCCCAAAATAAGATCTCCCGAAATCCTTTACCTGTTGCACTGGTGTACTGACCTCTGCTTAATAAAGGACTCTGCTTCTGTTCTCCTTTGCATATTTTTCATTTTTCTGGTGTGCTACCTCTCTCTCCACCCACCCCGACTGCAAACAAAAATCCCTTGACTGCTTGCCAATTCTAAAACTTCATTTTTCAGACTGCTCACTAAGGAAGAATACCAAACACATTGTGGAAGTAGAGAAATCTTTGCTTTGGTATGTATGTAAACCAAATTTGATATGCCTGCAACGAGAGACATGACCCCCTGCCCCAGACCCCCATTCATGAAATGAATGCTTACTGATGTCAGGGTTTTGAGTTGAGTTCTTCTTCTTTTGTTATTTCCTGTTTTATTTTGAAAAGTGTTCCCCTTGTGTGTTTCTGTCTACTTGTTTCCTGACCTTGATTAGTCCATTGGTTTCACCTGCGTCTCGTTTTGCTGCCCTCTCCTGTCTATTTAAGTTATGCCATTGCCTTTGTCGCTGCATTGCTAGTTTAGATTCCATGTTCCTGCCATGTTTGTATCCCTGTTCCTGCCATGTTTCCATGTGTTCATGATTTTTTTGCCTTGAGATCATTTTGAGTTTGGAATTCTAGTTTTGCATTTTTGGTTTTTGGAGTTTTTTCTTACCATGCCTTGTTTGGAATGACTGCCTGGATTTTGACCCTGCCTGCCTTGACCATCCGTAAGCCTAGCCCATAAAATAAACTGTTTAAAAGATCTTTTTGCATCCTTTTCCCTGCCTGCATCTGGGTCCTGCTCTCCCCTCGTAACCCAAGCCTTGACAACTGATATAAACAGACAAAACAAGGCAGACACACAACCTGTGTCCCAGACGCAAGTCAATGTTAACACACTAAAATTGAAACTAAACTAACTAGAACTAAAAGTTCCCCACTGTAAAATATTTTCTCCAGCAATTATTGATTTTATAATGTAATCACAACTCTGTTCATTGTTCATAGTATGATGTATAGTGTTTGAAATTGTTATTGTTGTGATTTTTTTTTATATTGTTTTGGTAATGATTCAACTGGGCCAAAACATTGGTGTCAAAAGATGATGGACAAACTTCACCATTTTAATTTTTCTTTAGCTCCTCCTGATTTAAAACCTCCTCAGTAACACACCCCAAGCTATTAGAGTAGGCACAGTCATCTGTATGGAGTCAGTGGAGTCCCTCATTGTCCCGGTGCAGACAAGTTCTTTATACCATCTACACAACTGTCTCAGCCTTTATTCCATCACCACATAACTTGCATACTCTGATGAACTGTTTAGTGTCAACAGAACTCTATTACAGCCAATTAAAACTGTCTTTCTTACTCTCTTTAAAAGGTATGATTTATCTGTACATCACAATAGCAAACAACCCTGATCAGCTCCACAATCAACATCATACTCTGTCATCTTGAAGATACTGTAATTTAAACTATAGCAGCTCATTTCAGAAACTGCCCCACTGACTGCTGATAGCTGAAATGTAAGAATGATAAAGATTGACATAAAAATATTATGTAAATCGTAAAATGATAAATGGCCTGTACTTATATAGTGCTTTTCTAGTCATCCCACCACTCAAAGTGCTTTACAGCAACATACAACATTCACCCATTCATATGAAACGAAGGAATTCACAAACCAATGATGCAGCATCAGGAGCAATTTGGGGTTTAGTATCTTGCCCAAGGTCTCTTTGGCACACAGCCCAGAGAAGCACTGATTCTCTGACCCACGCTACCGCTGAGCCACAGCTGCCCCATTGTGTTAGAACACATAACACAATATGTTGTAAGTGAGAGTGTGTAGAAAGTAGGACAGACCACCAACCTGAATAACAGCAGAACAGCCTGTGGGAATGTCTGGAAGTTGTTGTTCCTGTTGATGTATGTCCCATTAACCAATGCAATTTTACCAAATATCTACAGAAAAAAGAAGGCTATGTCAGGTAAATCTCTATTACATCAGGTGGTTTTAGCCACTATGTTAGCCATTATAATCAAGGAAAGCACATACGTGGAAGATACTATCCTGCTGATACATATTTTTTATATTGACCTTTTATTTAACTATGCACTTGTCTACCAGAGTAGTGTGTTTTATTTTATATTATATTCTTATCTATTTTAGCTGCTGACACTTTATGTCTTCGATTCTAATTCAGTTTTATTAAGGCAACATTGTATACAAATACTCCTGATTATTGGAAAGTGCCTAGGATCTGAGAGGATCTGAGAATTTCAGTACCTTTGACTACTTTGCTGTAGTTGCGCATATGACAATACAGAACTTTAACCTTAAAAATTTCTGTTGTTTGTGCAGCTAGGAAACACTTGGCTTAGTAAGACAGGGTTCATAGGGCTCTTAGGAGTTTTAAATTATATGATGCTATTTGCCATTTGTGATTACACAAGTTACATATAAAGCTCTATCTCACTATTGCTGTTTTATACAGTTTAATACCAATACATTCATTCAAAACTCAGGTAAAACATGTACTTCCTATGATAACTTTACAATGGTATGTAATTAACATCAACAGCAGTGTGTGTGTCTGTGTGTCTATCTGTCTGTGTGGTACCTGCATTCCAACCACAGCATATATAAAGAACAGCATCAGAATGAGCAGAGCCACATATGGAAGAGCCTGCAAACAATGACAAGACCAGTAACACTGTCAGATCTAAAAATAATAAACTCCAGGCTGAAAAATCAGTGATGATATTGACCTGAAGAGATTTGATGAAGGTCCACAGAAGATTCCGTATCCCCTCAGATCGATTCAAAAGTTTTACCAGACGCATGACACGAAACAGTCGGAAGAATGTGACTGACACACTCATGTTCTCAGACGACTTCTCAGTGAAAGAGGACAAACTGGACATTAAGTCATGCAAACTAATCTAAATGTATATGAATCACTCAACTGCAGAAAACATGAATTCAAGAAAGTTAAAACAACTTACCGCAATTGCCTGCATCGGATCCACAGCCTGTAGAAACATTTACAAACAACATACTACTGCTCTTTGACAAATGGCTTTATCGAACATGCCTTTTGCTACGTACATCCTCAATGTTTTGGATTATTGCAATGCTCACGTCACAAAGTTTGTTAATGTCAGCACAACACATTTGATCAATTGATTAAGAGTTTTATATCAAGTCAATGATTGATTAGGATTATTAATACATATGACATTTGTGAGTTAATTGTTGCTTGGCTTTGCTTTTGTTTCAGTATGGGTTGGGACTAGCCTCTGCATACTTAACACTTCATTAGATTAAAAAGGTCCATAAGAATTTAACAATTATCTTAGCCTTCCAATGCTTTCGGGTAAGAGGGACCCTTTGTCAGTCCAGGCTTTGTTCAGACTAATTTCATGCAACATGTGATCGTCATGCATAACTGAAAGAAGTGAATAGTTACAGTGCAGCCATGAAGACAGTAGAGGCCTCCAGAGGAGGCCAGTGATGCCTGATGAAGGAAAACACAAATTCAAATGGATGTTACACTGTAAAAAACAGTGCCTTTGAATATCCCATAAGGTATAAAAGGAGCTTTAAAAAAATTGATGGTGCTTCAATTAACCTTTTCCATATGATGAGGTTCCTGGAAAAACCCTTGTCAAAATGGAAGCTCCTTCAGAGAGCTCTGACCAACAGAGTCAAGTAAGCACTTTTCTTCAGCTCATACCTTTTTAATTTGAATGAATTCTCAAACAACCTCAGAGAGAACCCAGTTCCTGAAATGGTTCATTTAAGACCTCGAAATTCAAGCTGATGGGTCAGTGCTTTGACACTGTCCCATCAGTGTGCACCACAGTGCACATTGCAGAAGGTGCTCTATGAAGTTGTATAATAGAGCATAAGTGCTGGGAGTGGTGTACTACTCTGAAGAGGAAAGAGAAAAATTTAAATCAGGAACTTTGTTATAGATGATTGCTCCTCATATAGATAGCAACTCTGTAATTCTGTGGTTTAAATTCTGTGTTAAATGCTAACATTCTTACACAGTAAGAGCTGAAATGCTAATGATTAGCAGTAAGTAATATTTGCCATGTTCAACAGCTTCACTTGCCATGTCAGCATGCCTATACTTCGTAATTCGCATTTTACACAAAATACATCTGAGGCTAATGATAGTGCTATTGTTTTTGCATGTGCCTCGTCCTTCTAAGTACAGAACAAATGAAAGTCATTACGATCATCAACTGTAACTGAAATTCAACTGAAATTCAAAATTGCCAAAATATTTAACTCAAAACAAATATCACAAGTCAGAGGATGGCCAAAGTCAGTAGGATTTATGCTCCAACATAAATGTCTATACAAAATGTCATGGCAATCAATCCAATGGTTTTTCACAAACTCGCATTGGCTATCAAAAAGAAAAAAAAAACAATTTATATTGGATAATTCGAAAATATATCAAGATATGTTAGAAAAAAAAGTAACATGTCTGATATTGCTAACGTCACTATCTAAGAAATTAAGTCGAACGGCAATTGTTTTGAAAGTCTATGTTTTGGAATACCATTTCAGTGAAATACTACATAGCAGCATACCAAGAGCTGACCAGACCAGAGAAAGATTAATGTGTCAATGTTCAATGTATAAATCATTTATTATTACATACCCTTTCATATATTAGATCTTATTGTATTTACTATTCTTAATTCTATACCGCTTGTTACCATTTGCAGAAATTTCAGAAAAATGTCTTACTAATAATAGACTGTCTTAAAAGATGGGACCCACAGCTCATCAAAAAAAGCTATTGCATGTGTATGTGTGAGAGAGAAAGAGCGAGAGCAAGAGAGAGATTAAAAAGAAAAAAGAAAGAGCAAGGCAAGGTACTTACATCTATTTCACTCAGCATCACATCCACAACACTTCCAATGACAATGACAAAGTCAAAGACGTTCCAGGGATCCCCAAAGTAACCCTTTCAGAAAATAAGACAAAAGTCTTGGGTGATAACTCACCAAGATACATGGATGCATGCATATGTTCTTTTGTGTACCTCTTTTCTCATAAAAAAGTATGCGTGCATACACATGCATGTGCACATATACCTAAAATCATTGCCATAAAAGCTAACTCCACAAACGAGCAGAAATGCTACATACATATCTGTATGTCTGTAAAACAAAACAAAAAAAACCTAAATTGCTGTGTACATTCCCCTAGTATACAATTCTAGGCTGGCAGGCAGAACTTGCCATACAGAACTTGCCATTAGTGAGTTAGTTATGAGTAAGTTATGCTGGCCATTATGTTAAGTGAATGAACAATAACAGCAATGAACTTAATGTTTTACAAAAGGTGGTCTATCTAAAAATAAACCAATAAATATGTATTGTTCTTCTGCTGATCGGTACAGGTACTCTTCTGGTACAAAGAAATTGTAGACATCTTAATAATGTGAAAATATATTGTTATGATGTGAAACATGTTGGCAATGTTCTGCCTACATGCACTAGGCATTGAAGATGCCCATGCAATCTGGGCATCCAAGACCCTATCTTTTTATGGTTCATCTTGTAAGAAGCTGTTTGTCCAGCAAGCCTTTTACCAGACATCTCACCAGTGTTAAACTGGGCAACTGAATTGATTAATTTCTCAGTCTCAGTATTTAGACAACTCACATGACTCTTTTATTTAAGACTGGCAGAAATGCTTATACTAGCCTTTTTTGAAGGTAACAAAGCAAAAGATAAGAAATGACAATCATATTCCACAAGGCACAGGCTGGGGAGGAGTGGCAGAATTCTACCATTCAAGTCTATTAATCAATCTGAGAACTAAGCCTAGTTTCAACTCGTTTGAAAGTCTCAGTCCCAGCCTCCCTCAACCAAACTAAAAGACAGAAAAAAGAGTTATATTTGTTGTGTATTGTCCACCTGCTGCTTTAAAGAGATTTTACCTGAATTATCTGACTTATCTCATTTAGCGCTTAGTTCAGATCAAGTAATTATAGTGGGTGACTTCAACATTCACGTAGATGTCTTAAGACAGCATTTAATTTAGTATTAGACTCAATTGGCTTTTCACAAACTGTAATCAAACTGACTCACTTTTAATTACACCCTCGATCTTGTTTTGACATGTGGCATAGAAACTGAACATTTGATAGTATTTTCTCAAAATCCCCTTTTATCAACTTTTATTATTTTTAATAACATTTGAATTTACAATAATGAAGTACTTAGCATTTGAGAGAAAAATTTATGACAGAAGGTGTATCTCTGATAATGCTGTTACCAAATTTAAGGAAGTTATTCCATCTTTAATAGCTTTAATGCAATGCAATACAACAGAGGGCACTTAAACTTTAGTCTGGCAGACATTGATCATCTTGTTGATAGTACTGCAGCTTCACTATGTACAACTCTTGACACTGTTGCCCCTTTAAAAAAGAAGGCCATTAACCAGAGGAAGCTAGCTCCATGGTATGATTCGCAGATATGTACTTTGAGGTAGATCACACTAAAGTTGGAAAGGAAGTGGTGATCCACTAACTTAGAAGAACTCCACCTCGCCTGGAGAGACAGTCTCACAATACATAAAAAAGCCCTCTATAAGACAAGAACTGCCTTTAGAACAACCCCAGGTTTCTTTTCAGCACTATAGCCAAGCTGACAAAAGTCACAGCTCTACAAATAAAACTGTAGATATCAATTCTACAAAGAATTTATTGCATCCTTCCCTCAACTGTTGGAAATGTCTGCAGGTCCTAATTTGTCTTTGGACTGCTTATACTACATAACTGTCTTCAGCAATTACTAGATCTAAACCTTCCATGTGTCTTTCAGACCCCATCCCAACTCAACTTTTAAAAGATGTTTTAAATTCAGACAAAATTGAGATTATTGTGTTTGGTCCTAAACACTTTAGAAACAGATCAATTGACCATATAGTTTGTTACTCTGGATGGCATTAACTTGGCCTCCAGTATGACTATGACCAACCTTACGTTTGAACAGGACATGTCCTTTCACTTGCATACTGTATTAAACTAGTCACTCAGACTACCGTCTTTCACCTTTGCATATTGCCAAGATTAGCACAGATTAACATCCTGTCTCAAAGTGACACTGAAAAATTAGTCCATACATTTGTTACATTAAGGCTGGATTACTGAAATTCTTTATGATCAAGATTTCCAATTAACTCGCTGAAAAGCCTGCAGCTGATCCAAAACGCTGCAGCAAGAGTACTGACAGCAATTAGCAAGAGATGTCATATTTTTTCCCATATTAGCTTCTCCTCATTGACTCCCTGTAAAGTCCAGGATATAGTTTAAAATCTTTTTCCTTACTTACAAGTCCATTAATGGCCAAGCTCCATTTTATATCAATGACATGATAATTCCATATTACCCCAATGGATACCTTCACTCCCAAAGTGCAGATTTGCTTGTGGTTCCCAGAATTTCAAAAGTAGAATGGTAGCCCGAGCCCATAGCTATCAGTCACCTCTCCTGTGGACACAGCTGCCAGTTTTATGATTATTATTATTGTACTCATTGTTGTTACTGTACTGGTAGTTGTAGCCATAGTAAGAATCCTATTGTTTCACCAATCCTGCTATTGCTGACAGTTGATTTATCATTCCATCTCTTTCTCTCTCTCCCTCTCTGTTGTTACTTTTACTCTCTTTCTCTTTCCCACCAACCGGTCAAGGCAGATGACCGTCCACGTAGAGCTAGAATCTGCAAAAGGTTTCTGTCTGTTAAAAGGATGTTTTTCCTTTCCGCTGTCGCCAAATGTTTGCTCACTGTGGAACTGTTGGGTGTAATTAACAATAATGAGTGTGGTCTAGACCTGCTCTGTATATAAAATGCCCTGAGATAACTTTGGTTGTGATTTGGTGCTATACAAATAAAACTGAACTGAATTGAATTGATCTGACATTAACAATAGGTGCAATGTATATTTAATTATAATGAAAAAATAAAAAAGATTAAAAGGCAGACACATATACCCCAAATACATATGCTATCACAGTGCCTGCACACTCAAGCATTAACATATACTAAATGCAAAAGAGCTAGAATTGCTTTATGCATGTGGTATGCACATATTTATGTAGTCTGAATATTTCCTGTGTGGTTTGCATGTGTTTCTCTTTAATATATGCATTTGTTCTCATTATATAATTTGTATTTAATGAAACACAACTTTATTAAACATAGAATCAGAATCATGCCATACATAAAATACCGAAAAATAAATTATATCTTGAATACAAACCTTGGCTTTGAAGGCCATGAGTTTCAGGATCATCTCCACCGTGAATAACACAGTAAAAATCACATTCAGCATGTCAGACAGGTGAGTAACATGGTCTGACTGGTTACAGTGCTGTGGATTAAAGAGGTAAAAATTGACAGGTAAATATAAACTTTTTTTTATAAAAGTCTGCCACTCCCCACTCTCCCCACTCATTTATAGCATAGTCAACTCTATTGGCTTGGTCCCCTTCCCACTCATACTCACCACAGTAACCCACATACTGAAAAAACCCAGTCTTGACCATGACCTCCCCAAACTTTTTCTGTCCAAAATTTTTGAACTAGCAATGTCTTCCCAACTCGAATCCTGTCTCAATTCCAATAACATACTAACCCAGTCTGGCTTCCACCCCAAACAGTCCTCAAACAGCCCTCCTGACGCCTGCCTCCTCACTATTCAAATCCTCTTCAGTGTTGCTTTTGACAGCAGGAACCACTAAATCCTCCTTTCCCGACTTTAGCACTCTAATGGCATCATTGGCACCGCCCTCACGTGGTTTACCTACTACCTATCTGACAGACATCATTACATCTCCATTAACAACTGCAAATCCACCACCATCCCTGTCACCCATTATGTCCCCCAGAGTTCAGTCCTTGGTCTCTTCCTGTTCATATGGCACATCCTTACCAATAGACAGGTTCTCCACCGCCATGGTCTCCACTTTCACTGCTATGCTAATGACACCCAACCCTACCTCTCCTTTAAAACCGTCACATCCACCACCCATTCCACCCAGAACTGCACTACTCCTAATTGGCCCTAACTCCCTCACCCGCCCTGTCCATAATTTCTCACTTAACACATTGATGGTTCTACTGTCAACCCTTCTGCTCAAGTCTGCAAAATTGGTTGAATCAGTCAATCAAGGAACCACCCATTCCTTTTTGCAACATAACTAAAATGGCTTTTTTCCACCTCAGCAACATTGCTTGTCTCTGTCCATCCCTGCCCATCTCTGCTGCCATCACTTCCAGACTCAACTGCTGCAATAGTCTTCTATACGGTCTTCCACTCAAAACCATGAATAAACTCCAGCTAGTTCTGCCCAGCTGTGTGGCTACTCACCTCCATGACCAAGATGTACCTACCCAAAACCTGTGTCTTGCAACATGACATTGATGTTTGTGACTGTCCTCCTATTAGGTAACATGCTCACTGTGTAAACCACACAAAAAAACACTATAATGCAGAAAAAGGTGTTTAGTATTTCTGAAGCATGGCCTTGCTGTTCCTAGTTCCTATCCTGTTCTAGGGCTTGGAGCTCTCCATGTTTGTTAGTTCCAGAGTCTTCTAGGAGCGCAATGCTTTTGTTTAGATCTCAGGAAAATGAACAGTGTTACCAGGCGAGAGTTACTCCCTCTTACTCATGTGAAAGATTGCATAGATGAGGTTAGTTAATTGCTCTGATTCTGAGATTTCTGCATTTGCTACCCCAGTCAACTTTCTACATATATAGTCATGGCATCTGGCATTCCCATTGACCCAGCCACTCTTCAATGCCAAATGTGAAAGGTGTAGGTCTGGAGTAGCAAACTGGGAGGTATAATTTGATGATGTAGTGGTGTATTCCGCTGACTGCCAATCTCACATCAATTAATGAAATACGCCATCCAATGTATTTTCAAGAGGCCCCAATCACCCTCAACCTTGCAAAATCTGAGCTTGTTGAGGCTACAATCACCTAACTAGGAAAGCAGTTTGGTTATGTTCAAACTCGTTCAATTTCTCTGGTTTCTACTGAGGGCTTTGCCTGTAACTTTGTTTCTATGGTGTCCCCTTTGATAAACCCCCTTTGCCTGATTAGAGTTTGGTTTTGGAAAGGAAAATGTGAGCAGGCCCGCTCTCTCTAAAACTCTTCTTTCTAGTTCTCCATTGCTTTAAAGCAGCATATGTATGTCTGATCCTTTTTAAGAAGTCTCATTCATTGTAGAACATTAAAACAGTCTTGCTTTCACACTGTATCCTAAAAAAAGACATATAAGTATGTAACAAAAATTTTCTTTTAGTACTTAACCTCCTAGGACCTGGCGTCCACATATGTGGACAACACATTTTGGGAATGCAAAAAAATAATTATAATAATTTGTTTTTACACTTAGCAGGTCCCAATCAACCCAAATAACAAAGAGAAATCAATAAAGCATGCCATGCAAGAGTTTAGGTCTTAGGAGGTTAATTTACTTCTACTATCTTACTCTACTCTATTAGCAAAATCGTGACTATTTTCCCTTACACTGTTTTGTACATTAGCACAAGAAAGCCAGATAGACAAATGTGTATTTGACTTTGACTTTTGACTTTGACGACTTTATTCATCCCCGAAGGGAAATTAGTTTGTCATAGCAGTCCGGTATACTTGAAAAACAATAAAAAATACAATAGCATAAATAGCATAAAATACTGAGGTAGAAAAAAATAGGAATAAAAATACAGAATGGTACAAGGACAAAGAACACTTAAAAAAACACAAGATAAGTAGGTATTCTTACCTGCATTCCCAGACACATGGTGTTGAGCATAATCAGGAGAAACATAAGGTACTCAAAGTAGCAGGAGGTGACGATGTACCACACCTGATACTGGTAAGGGTTTTTAGGAATATAACATCGCAGTGGACGGGCCTTAAGAGCATACTGCACACACTGCCGCTGCAGAGGTTAAAAAGAAGGTGGGGATAGATATAGGGTTTAGATAATGTAAATGTGATAAATCAGGATTTTAAACCTAAAAAAGTATTTCTGCAACAACAGGCAGTTGTTAAACTTGCTTATTTAAGATATTTATTGGACTTCAATAAGAGCAAAGCAAATCATGCATACCTATAGTATATACCAATACATGTACATAATTGCCCTCCCCAGACTTGCCTTGCTCAGGCTATCCTCTCAATCAGTGTTTTCAACCTTTTTTGAGGCACAGCTTATTTTTTACATTAAAAAATCATGCGGTACACCACTCCAAACATGTTACAAAATGACTCCTGGTATATAATGACAATATAGTCTCTCAATTTATTTATACTCACTCAATGTAAAACCTGGGCACACTGGATGATCTCTCATGTGGCACAGTGGGTAAATCACTGTTCTAGATGCCAACATACCCTCTGGGCAGTTCTGGGACAGATTTTAAGTCTCTCTAATTGCTTCTATGTTTCCCTCACACGTATCTTTGCATGGGGAAAAGCAAATAAACCATGTAGGTGTTTAAACAGAACAGTTTAACTATGTAACATATACATGGTAAAATTATAAGCTTTAGGGGAAAATGACCAAAGTCAGCAAGATCTACTGAACAGAATGCCTCGCTTCTGAAAAGCTTCCAGTGGGACATGTAGACTGTGATAGCTTAAGTGTAACACAAACAGAGGATAGCCATGCCATGTTTTCAAGTCTATGTGCCATAAATCCTGCAAATTCTGGCATCTGAACCTGAATGTAAACCTGCCTGTTATCCTGCCTGCTTTTGGGTCTATTCCCTGTCACCCTGCACCAGCCATGACACATTTATGACAAGCCAAAACTATTCAGTAGTGTTTTGTGCTGTCATGCTAAAAGCAACAACTTGAGTAAAATATGCCCATTATGTGCAGTGCAGCCTGTTGACTCTGTGTATGCATATGTGTCTGACTGTCTGTTGTCTGTTGTTTTTAACATACCTGGTTTTTGTCCAGTTCACAATTCTTATACTCCTGCTCTCCCTGTTCCTGGAAAGTAACAATGACGAAGCCGACAAATATATTCATCATGAAGAAGGCGATAAGGATGAGGTAGATGATAAAGAAGATTGAGATGGCCACACGGTTGTTGTACACTGGTCCTTTATCCTCTAAGTTCGAATCAATGGCTTTATATAGTAACCTGGGTAAATAACAAAGAACATGCTGCATGTACACATACAGAATAAAAACTAAAATCATGTCACACAAAAATCCACACATGCAAAATACAGACAAAAAGAGAATATGCCCAAGAATCAATAAAGTATGGATTGACGATTTATCTTAGACAAGGAGCGCAGTAGGTCAATGTAGCAAATTGCTGAAATTAAGCTGTCATTGTTAAAAATAATAGAAACCATTGATGGTTTCTATTATTTTATTATTTTAGAAATGGAACAGACCAGATCAGGACTTACTTTGGCCATCCTTCGAAGGTTGAAATGGTGAACAGAGCCAGCATGCCGTTGAGGATATTGTCAAAATTTAGTTCTGAATTGGTCCATTCTCTCATATGGACCTCCACTTCATTAAGGGCTCCTTCCTGGTATTTTATATACCACCCTCTGAATCACACATAGGAAGGAACAGACGTAGGAATGGAAGGTAAAATGTAGGGTTGCAGTCAAAATCATCATCAAAATCAGTATTATCATCAAGTATTTTTCTGTACTTCTAAACAGTATATAATAATGGTATAATAGACTTGATCTGGACAGAAAATGAATTGGCTCAGTTACACATGATAAACTGGTTAAAGCTGAGGTAACCACTGTTATGATTTGGCACTATACAGATAAAGTGAGTGCAGAGTTTTATTAAAAGGTAACCTGTGTCTCGACTGACACCTGTACCTCATGAGGTGATTAAATTTTTAAATGTAGTATCATATGAAGCCTTTTCAGACAAAGAACAGCCTGCTTATCAAACACAACTAAATAATTGACATGTTTTACTATTTGGAGCACAGTAAATGCCTGTCTGATGTTGTTTTGATGAAGGTGGAAGTACAAAATTGTATGTTTGGTCTAATAAGAAATGAAAAATGTATGTTGTATGTAAGTTAGACTGTTTATAAATTGTGTTGCTTTCCATCCATCCATTTCTGTAAACTCTTCATCCATTTTACAGTCACGGGGGTGCTGGAGCCTATCCCAGCAGTCACGGGGCAGAAGGCAGGGTACACCCAGGACAGGTAACCAGCCTGTTGCTGGCACGGCTAGAGACAGACAAACTCATGCACACTCACATTGACTCCCACGGGCAATTTAGAGATCCCCATTCACCTGTCATATATGTTTTGGGTGGTAGGAGAAAGCCCCAGAACTATGAATGTTTTTGAGTAGTGGGAGGAGTACCCAGAGGGAACCCACAAGGACACGGAGAGAAAATGGAAACTCAGCATAGAAAAGCTAACATAGGTGCTAACCACGAAGCCACTGTGCCGCCCATGAAATGCTTTTTCTTTAGCAATTCACAAAACCAGAATTTACACTCAGTGTACAGTGTAGGGCAGCTGTATACATAACACAGCAGGGCAGTGCACACATGGGCAAAGAGAGTTTCCTCATAAGACTTCTGAGGAAGAAGGAACCATCCACCAAATATTATGCTCTCATTCTGAAGGAGCTAGGGATTCTTTAAGGCATAAAATCTGGGTCAGGGGTCCAAATTTCTAATCTGTCATCTCCTTAGACCCTAAGACTTTACGGTGCCATAAAGAGACCTGATATATCACATGTTTGGCTGAAAGAAAATTAAGCACAACCTGCTCTGTAAGTTCAAAGTGGACTTTAACCTGCTCTAAAGCCCACTGGATGAGAGAGGAGCTAAGGTGCGAGACACTAGCCTGTGTCTCTGCATGCCTCTCATTTCATTAGGGTAGCTAACAATAGATGTAAGTACTGTTGTTTAAGTACTTTGTGTTTGTGATGTACTAATAGTGGTCTTATAATTGATTTCATAGGTTCAATGAATAGTTTTTGTGTGAAGTTAAAAACTTGAATTTCATGTGATTTATTGTACAGTAAGGTCATTGTTACAGTTAAAATACAATAAGACACTAAAAGAATGTGTCTCGCGAGAATGTCCTGCTGTATTGAGCAGAACTGATATTGCTAATGAAGTGTAAATGATCTTTATCTAGCCACCCACTGGTAAATGATGACCTTTGAGGATGCTGTGAGCAGTTTTGGTATGTTTTGGGAGTGTTTACCAAAGCTGGTACACAGAGTGTGACACACTACTTCAGCCTTGCTGTCATGTGACAACTGAGCAAACTCCATCTGCTGATGAGACGCCTGGAAAAAGCTAGTACAATGATCTTAAATCTTAAACTGACAATTTTTTTATCTAATGTGCTTGTTTACTGACTGTTGTATCTAATGTAAAAGTTTAAATCGTTCAATTAGTCTTGCCTTTTGAAATAAGTTGAACACCAGTTCATCACCAAAACTGGAAATAACAACAGCACAGAGCATGTAGCTTTCTGAACATAAAAAACCCCAAAGGTCTACAGTAGCATTACATTGCAGAAAGGAGGCAGAAGCACAATGAAGCACTGTTCACATCAGATCAGTCTGACCAGACTTTTGCAGGGGTTTTTGGAGTCTGCTATTTTTTTCTCTTTGCACTAGAGGCAAATCTGGAAACACACTGTTGATGTATTTTTAACAATATGATTTCTATATTTTATGTATTGTTTAAATGATCTGATTTTGTTAAATTACTAAATACATCTCATACTTTCACAGCAGTCCTTACTTGCAAGTTTCCTCCGTCATTTTGTCAGGATCAGTGCAGGCATAGAACTTTCCCTGGAAAGGCAACAAAAATGTCTTTATGACAGGGCAAGACAAACTGACAGTTGCTTTTTTTTTTTTAAAGCAAAAGTATCCTCTCACTTTGAAAAGCTGGACTCCAATGCAGGCGAACATAAAGTCCAATAGCATGGTGACCAGTACTATATTTCCAATGGTCTTGACAGCAACAAATACACACTGGACCACATGCTAAAAGGACAGAGATGTGATAAAGCAGGTCATTAGGGTGGCATTTTTGAAAATGCAAGTCTCTTCATAGACATCTCAAACCTTGAGTCCCTTGGCTCTGTTGATGGCCCTCAAAGGACGAAGTACCCTTAACACCCTGAGAATCTTCACCACTGAGATTGCACTAGATCTAGATGATACAAATACAGGGAAACCACATTTACTTATACACTGATGTACTTAGTGGAAACATATTCTTAGGTCAATGGTGTGTTATCACTCTGGCTCTTAATCGTACTGATGTGACACATATCTCCCGCCCCTTGGGTTTTTTCTTAACATTCATTTGGTTTAGTGTTTGATTAATGATTGCTGTAATGAATTGTTGTTGCAGGAAATGCTCAATAATGAAGTTTTAATTATTTTTGACTTTTTCATATCTAGGTATTCCCCACCTCTGGACATATGACAGGCATGATGGCATGTGGCATTGCTTTATCAAATTCAGCTGACAGCATTAGTCAGCTGAATTTGAGGAGATGCGGTAATTTTGTAGACTCCACTTACTCCATGCCCATTGAGAGAAGAGATACACTGACCACCAGGAGATCCAGAATGTTGAAAGAGTTCCGACAGAAAGACCCTTTGTGAAGAATGGCACCATATGTTGTCATCTGCAAAGGAATACTTTTATCCATTATGAATGTTACCCTTTCTACAATTGTAGAACAAGAAGAAAGAGCATGTTCCTGCCATATGTATTATTTAAATTATAGATAAAGCAGAAAAAGCAGAATCTCAATAAAAAAGTAGCAACACAAACCAAAAATTGTTTTTGCGTCACAGTGCTGTTAACACTACATATAAAATCAAAGGACTGACGTAACTGTACAGTGAATTTAGCGCTTAAATTTAACCTAAAACTGAAGAATTACAGAAAGATAAAAAAGGAAATAAATGTTATTATTGACCAAGTCATGACAACTGACCAGGTCAGGTCTGGCTTGTCTTCATGTGCATAATGATTGGAACAAAGTTCATGGAGACATGTCCCACTTTTCACTTATCTTGTGAGAGATAATGAAACAAAAGTGACTCTACATGCATGACCGCAAATGAACAATCTGCTGCCACTGAGTTGGCATTTCTTTACCATAGTGACATCCAAGGCCATATTACATACTAATAAAATCCAAGCGAAGATGGGTATAATGAAAGCTGTTCAGTCTTTGTCTTTCCTTTAAACACTGTAGCTATTGCACCTTTCTAGAACCAATCAGTCCTCTTCTGTCAACCTGATGCCCCTGAAAGATTCCTATGTCTGATTCATACTTCAGATTTGTCCCTCATTCTGTGAAACCATGTTCATTTGTCACCATTGTCAGCTGTTTTATTGCCACAATGTTCTAGCAATTTATGTCTGAACACAGTACCTGTTCTCTGGTCCATGACCACAGTCATATCCCTTACCTGTCCTGCCACTTTTTAAGTAACCTTTCTTGTGACCTGTAGCTGTTTGGACTTGTTTTACTGTCTGGACAGCCTGTTCACCTACTGCCAAAAAATATGTCTGTCTGTTGACCTTGCCTTAGTGAAGTGCCTTTAACTTGTTCAAAATTGATCCAAAGAGTTTCCGTCCTCTTTTCTGATCCCTCTGCTGATGAGACGCCTGGAAAAAGCTAGTACAATGATCTTAAATTGTAATTTTTTTTGTCTAGTGTGCTCCTTTACTGAATGTTGTATCTAATGTAAAAGTTTAATCTATTTTTACCCTCAGTTACTCTTGCCTTTTGAACCAAGTTGAACACCAGTTCACCACCAAAAGTGGAAACAGCACAGAGCATGTAGTTTTCTGAACATAAAAAACCCCAAAGGTGGCAGTGAAAGTTAAAGTGAGGTAAGAGCAGGCCCCACAATGGCTTAGTGGTTAGCAGTCTGTGACAGGATCAGAAAAGTGCATGTTTTATTATGTTTGATTTTATTCTATAACTTTTTCAAATAATAATTCTGCATGTTTGTTTTTATTATTGTTTTTATTTAGTGCTTTGTTTTTATTTAATCGATTACTGTGTTTTCATTATGTTTCCTGGGCTAACTTCCTAGTATTATTGTTTTAAATGCTGTTTTGGGTTTTTTTTATGTGTCTGTGTGTAACAAAGAGAACCAGGACTGAGGTGACCCAGAAAAGAGTCATGCCCGCAGTGATTTGTGTGTGCGCACACCTGACCGTAAATAAAAAAACGAGGAAGTGACTGTGTGTGGACAAGACATGGCCAGAGCAACGGGGAAGCGTGGTCAGATGGGGAGAAGGCGACAGCATCACAGAGGAGGGCGCGGAAGATGCGAAGGAGCCGGGAACTGTGGTCCCTGTAGCCGTGAGAGAGTGTGGATGCGCAGCAGTGGGAGAATGCGGAGGGAAATGCAGCAAGGCAGCAGTCTCCGGAACAAGTGTGTTCCACAGCAGTCGACGCGGATTATCACACGCCTAACCTCAACCACCGCTCCACGTGAGCGGAGTGCAGTGTCGGCTGCAGTGTCACTCCAGAGTCATAACGGAACCAGCTCACCCCTCAGCATAATAACTTACCCAGGACATGGACACCTGACTGAATTGACTATATGAGTAACACTTATATTACTATATTTATATTACCAAAGCCATCTTCTGGCGTGTTTGAGAGATTATTTTATTCCTGTTTTTATATTAATAAATCTTCAGGTCTTCAAATCCCTAGTTCCTGTGTGGCTTCTTTAACTCTGCTCCCTCTTTTTTTAAAAAAAACTTGTGTTGCCTTGCATTTATTAGGTAACTTGAGCTCAAACTACCCCCTAGGTAGCACTGTCAGAATTTAAATTAAATTTAAAAATAATAAATAATTTTTTCCTATACATTAAACTGTGAGTTAGCCCTATGATAATGAAGCAACCTTGTCCAATTGTACAGGGATCCCAAACCCGAAAGGGCAAAGGGGTTATAAATGATACTATAGGATACTTTAGATATGCTGAGGACTGATCTGTATTTTGTAACAAAGTATGTAGCACACCTCCATCTAATATAATTCAGTAAATGCCCTTTTTAATGAAATTGTGAACAGTAATGAAAAAAAGCTTCACTAAAGTTAAAATTAAACATTACTTCGGCTGGGTCGCCGAGTTAAAATTAAACATTACTTCGGCTGGGTCGCCAGCCAAAAGTTGACCAAGATGAGCAGGTAACAAAACCCAACCAATGAGACCTTTTTGATGACAGAGTATATAGTACAAAAGGTGATTTACGGCCATCCCCCATCTTTACCTTAGACTGCCGTTTTCATTTCTTTCAAAGTGTGCTGTGACTGATCAGCCCTCTTTCATGTAAAGACCTCAAATTCAGTTTTAAAAGGCACTTGCATTATGGTACTTGTATGTTTTATATTAAATTTATAAGAAAAACTAAGGTTTCTATATAGATAGGTTTCCATTTGTCTTAGATCACTTTTTATAGCAATAAAATACCCTGATTAAAAACCCTCTGTACTCTTAACATTCAGTAGCTCTACAGAAACACACTTGACACTCTCCATTTAGCAAATTTCACACCATTCAGTTTGATAATTACAATATTTTAGCAGTTGGCAATGGTATCTGTCACTCACTATTGCTCTCCTCCCTGTTGCCCAGTGTTTCAGAGGTTTTCCTCTGTTAACTATTGCTCTGCCTAGTTTACTTATAATGGTACCTGTAATACAATCATTTGCCAATGCAGCTAGCCAGTACCCAGGACCGACATAATGCAACTGCTGTTAGTCTTCCACATGCATTGCAAAAGTGGTAAATAAAAAAAATGTTCATTGACCTGTCACAGTGACAGCACTCAATTTGCCCTTTTACGGGGACATGAAAACATGTTTTAAATATTCAGTGACTGAGTTCAGGGTTTTTGGATGAAAATTTGTGGAGATGACATTATATTACATTACTATATACTGCATTTGTGAGGGACAAATGAAAAAAAAATCCAACATGAAGTAGTAACAAAGATCTGTTCACAAATCTCTTGTGGAGACTGGCATAAATTCTCCAGGTCTGTGAAACTTATGAAGGGTGAACCCTATTTTTCTAAAAAATTAAAGGTTCTGTTCAAATGGTAGTGAAGAGTAAAGTACATGATTCATATAATCACATAATTTAGTGACCTGTAAGGAAGCACATTTACTACTTTTTCCACAACACTTCCAGCTTATCACCCACTTGTATCAACAACTTAGTGTCTTATTACCTTGAGCACAATTTCCGCTGTAAACACTGACGTGAAGACTATATCAGCATAGGCCAACACCTAAAAATGTCACATTTGTAATATTAATCATAATATAATAAACACTTTTACTGTAATTTATCAATTTTATCATAGCTTAAGACTAAAATTATGATGGGACAAACATGCACTTTGTTACCTGGTTCCTGAAGGACATGGGGTCAATGGGATCTTCAGCAGCTAAAGAAATAGATGACAGTAGGATGAAGAGGAGGATGATGTTGGTGAAAGTAGTTGCATTTATAATGCGATGGCAGAGTTTCCGGAACCTGAAATGATTAAAAGACATGTTAATGATCTTGTGACATGCCTCCTGACAACAAGGATAGATTTCAAAAAGTTACCCTTGAATCATAAGTTAAGAGATAATAGTTAGCTGTAGCATAATATTGTGCAGAAACTGGCATTAATGTGCAAAAATATCATGGTATTCAACCCTCCCAGTATCCACATCTGGTTGCTGGGTCTGACCCTAGAGTAAAGCATAGGACAGCCTCATGCAAACGCACGTAATATGGTAGTGTATACATAGACTCAGCCAAGTGGTTTAAACTCAAAATATATGAAGGTGCTTTGTTATTTTGGAAAAGTCTGTGTGTGTACACCTATCTTCTTGCTAATCACATATCCTCTGAATTGTGAATAAATTATGTCCTGAAAACTCCTCAAGACAAATCTAAAACACTATTTTCTTTATAATTTCTTGTGTTCAGCATGTAATCCTAGTGTAAATTAAGATGCACATTGTTTTTCCCTGGTAATGAGCCCTTTGTAATGACATAAAGGTGATTTAGATACTTTTCCCTGTCCCACACAGACTTGATATTGTGCTTCAACCACAGAGACGGATTGTCTTCATGTTTACTCTATTTAATATGAATCTATTTTTACTCTGTTTGTGCGGCTTTTTGATTGTATTTGTTTGGTAAGTGATATTTAATTTAATAGAAGTAAAATAATTAATTAAATGATACAGAATAAATTATTTAGTTATTGCTAATAGCACATTCTGCTTGTTGAATGACCATAACATCTTTTCAAAATCATGAGCAAACTTTATGACTACATTTTCATAACAATCAACAAGATCAACCACCAACATCATACTTGTTCTGAGGTCCAAAGATAAAAAATGAGCTGGCTTCTGGCATAGGCACTGCTTCCTCTTTCAACTGCAGGTCTGCCATTGGACGAGGTCTTGGGCTCTCAGGGATCTCAGGGTCCTCCTCCTCATCATCACCTAGCCAACAGAAAGAAGGACTGATTAGTAGAGCCCTTTCTTATATCTGAGTTTAGAATAGTATAATTAACAATACATTTAGGAGACATTTGGATTTACCAGGAAAGTCTGCTGGAGGAAAAGGATCTTTGATCTCATTGACATTAGACTCAAACTCATCGATTTTGAGCTGCAGATTTGAAAAGTAATTAGTTGAAGGGTAAGAAAGACAAAAATAGATGATTTTTGTTTGTGTTTCTTTACATGATAATGAATGTTCTTTGGTGCCTCACCTTTGCAGTGGTAGGGATGCCCTCAACACCCTTGGCTCTTTGCTCAGCCAACTTCTTTGCAAGATTTGCCTTTTCCTCTGATGTTTTATCAGGATTATTGGCCCTAGAGAAAATTGTAATATTTTACAACAAAACCATTATTTTAATTAAAGGAAATATTTGTTACATATTTGAACTATACATCATATTGCTCATCACTGAATTATGAACATGAGTATGCGTAATGGAAATTGCTTTACACAGGATTTTTTGATTCTCACATAAACCATCTTATGTCCTTCTGTACAAATAATGCGTCTCTGGCAATCTGCTGGTCAAAGCCCACCAAGTAACCCTGCAATGAAAATGACTGGCAAGGCTGTGTGCATGTGCCCTTACTCTGTAACCGTTATTTCAGTTTATACAGTTGTAACAGTCTGATACAGTGTGTGTTCTTTGAGTCACATGAACCTTTCTGTGAAAGCAAGAAGCAGGCACATTGGTCTTAGGCCTTTGGGTGTCAAGGGAGCTTCACACAAGCATTGGCAGAGTAGGGGGTCAGACATTACAAACCAGTGATCACTAAACTCACTGATTCATTTGTCAATTAACTGAAATAATAATAATAATAATAATAATAATAATAATAATAATAGTGGAATGATAATAATAATAATAATTAAATGAAACAAAATGCAGTACTAATTTGTTAAACTGTCAGCAGTATTGCAGATTACATGTTCAATACACATGCAGTCAAAACTAATCAAAACTAACTCCCCAGTTTGCAATTATAATGCTAGGTGCAATAAACTGCCTGCTGTTTCTACACAGCATGGCCCAGTAACAAGCAAGCAGCAGCTGCTTGTCCTGGTTTTGTCAATTTTAACCAGTCGGCTGGCTTGCAATCCTACACTGTTTTCTGCACTTCTGTTAGAGCAGTTACGCACTCAAAAACATGACAAGACCATCTTGCTCCCAGCCAGTTAACTACATTAACTGAATCGAAAGTGACCTGAGGAGTGAATGAATCTCATGCAATCTCTCTGCAATAGTTCAACAAAACAGAAAAAATAAATGACAACTCATAAGCATTGTATCCCTTTTTTACCAATAGTGTTGCTGTGGTATAATTTTTATCCCTTCCATCTGAATTATAATGTTTCTGGAAAGGCCATAGAATGTTTATCTTGAATTCCTGTTTCACTTTTAATCCAATTTCCACTTTCAATCTCATACTCTGCCTACCTACAAATCCTTTTGTTAAAATACTTTGAAAGCAGTTCATAATTGTCCAATTAGTGACAAAAGTCTCTTTCAGGCCTATCAGTCTCACATTGTTCTTTATGCTGTGGTTTTTGATGGTCTGAATACAGTCCCACATCCCCTCTATTTGTTAGTTTTATTGCCTTAATCAATGTGAAGCCTATTGGAGGTCTTTATGAGGTGGAAAATGTAAGTTCTTGCCATGTATATATAAAAACTGGATGCCTGACAGCCACTCGCAGCTATTTTTTCTCAGTCTCTCTTAATGAGGCATTTGTCATGATGTTCTTAAGTGTGGTGTTCATTTTTCTTATATTTTCAAGAAAGTGGGTTCCTGAAGTGCTGTCATCTTTGTCTGGAAAGCTTCTCCAGGAAAACATGTGGCCTTTGTTTCTGAAATACTTAAACACCACTATCTGAACTTTAATGGTCAGTTTCTACTTTTCCAAGTGTTGGGCACTACTTAAAAATGTTTCATAACGTAACATGTTGGGACAACCTACGTGCCCAGTTCTGTCAAATCTGTGTGCAAGTGTACCTAGAAGAATTAATGCTGTTTTGAAGGCAAAGGGTGGTCAGAATAAATATTGATTTGATTTAGAATTTTCTTCTGTTCACTCAATTTGCATTTTGTGAATTGATCAATATAAACAATTATTTTTAAATTTTTGAAAGAATTCTTACTTTATGGCATTTCTTTATACCTGCCTAAGACTTTTGCACAGTACTGTATGTTTCACTTCTAAGATTTAGGAAAACTTACCTGAGTGCTCTCTTGCGTTTTTTTTCCTCTGCTTTCTCTTTCTGTGCCAGAGTCAGAGACTCTGCCTCTGCCAAATTATCAACAGCAATGGCCAGGAAAACATTCAGAAGGATGACTGAGTGACATGGGAGTCAGAGAATATTTTTATTATTAAGTTCAGTGTTGGAAAAGATATGCATACACACGACACACAACACACACACACACACACACACGTATTCCATAAGGATACAGTTTCCACAGACAAAGAGTATGATGAAATAGATGCTGACTAAGATTCCAGGCATGCCCGGTCCTCCATGAGCCATGATGCCATCATACATGACGGCATTCCAGTCCTCACCTGTGAGAATCTGAAACATATAATTTGCACATTGTTGGTTGTGGCTGTTGGTAGAACTCTAGCATAATTTTTGGAAATGGTTCTCTGAAAGCACATCAAGACATACATCCAAAGTCAGCTGACTAGTGTCACAAATGAGAAGAGTTCTTTTAGGGTAGTGGCTGAAGTGGATAGATAGGTGAAACACCCCTCCAACTATGAGGCCAATGTTTGTTTCCCATGTGAAACCAGTAGTCAACTGTGAGGTCCAACACGTATGAAGTTAGAAAACTTTCTCTGCAAAGTTCATTTTAAAAGTCACAATGAATGTTGCATATTTATTTTCACTTATTTATTTATTTATATTTATTTTTTTTGGTCAGAAGGGATCTTTGGGAAGCTGTGTTATCAGATTGCAATATTAATTTAAAAGTGACAAAAATTGTGAAAGCTGATTGATTGTTTGAGGGTTCTATTAATTTCCTAACTTTAGCCTATTGTCCTACTGGTAATTCAACTACGCCCATTTAAGACCTAGAGAAGCTTCAAATAAGAACAAGCAACTCAAACAGAACAATTTCTTTCTGAACAGTGAATGCCCCCCCCCCCCCAAAAAAAAAAACATTTGTACCTGGAATACAGTGATGAGGGCCTGTGGGAAGCTGTCAAAGGTGCTGCGGGGTTTGGATTGGTTAGGAAAGTTGAACTTCCCCCCAAACACCTGCATACCCAGCAGGGAGAAGATGACAATGAAAAGGAAGAGAAGTAGCAGCAAGCAGGCAATGGAACGGACCGAGTTCAAGAGGGAAGCCACAAGATTACTGAGAGATGTCCAATATCTAGAGCAGATAAGATCAGTTGTATATATCATTAGTTATTTTGGCAGTGTTATTCAATTGTGAAATTGGGCCAACATGGGATTTGTAACTTTCTAACTTTCTTTATATATTATATATTTATATATTTTTCGTCATTTATTTTTGCTTCAAGATTACATTGTTTTATCCAGCCTCAGGTTTAGATGAAATGCAACATTGTAAAGAAAGAGTATGCCAGACAGTTGGTTCACAGGTTTTCCCACTGATGCTGTGAGTAGGTCAGTATTTGATAACCACAAGTCTAACTGGATACATTAGACATGATAGCTATGCTTTATAAACGCTATCTCACCTAGTGACTTTGAGAAGGCGGAGCAGACGTATACAGCGCAGAACAGAGATTCCCATGACTGACATGACTCCCATGTGGACAAGAATGAGCTCCATAATGCCAGTGGACACCACGAAGCAGTCAAATCGATTGAAGAGAGACATGAAGTAAGAGGGCAAGCCCAGAGCATACATCTTCATGAACATCTCAAGGGCAAACATAGACAGCAGTAGCTTATTGGCAGTATCTGTTGAATTTGGGTGTTAGTGGAGGAATAAGGTATGAAGAGGAAAGCAAGAGACAGAATGAAAGAGAGATGAAAAAAGACATACAGAGTAAGTTATTAGACTATTAGACAAATAAAAAAGCATTTTCCCACTGGCATATTATTTTTATTTAGGTAACATGCAACTACAATAATTGGAAAACTCTAACAACCTCACAAGTGCCTAAAATCACCAAATAACCTACTAAATACTGTGCACATGCAACTAACTATATATATTAACTAACTATATACTGCATAAGAACAATTGGTCTAGGAGATCCCTACAATACTCTCTGTAATCTTCTTCCCCAATGTAGTCTGGATTCCACCCAGGCTGAGCCATTATCATCTGTACTCAAAATCCTTTCAAAAACAGTCTATTCATTCTGACTCTGCCCCCCTTTTTAGCCATCCCCTCAGATTTTACCCACTATCCCAGTCACATGACTTCTCCTTCTGCCCCTACCTTGCCACTTTGTAAGTCTCTGAGACTGCTTGTGATGTTCTGTTGCGATGGCCAGCGTATTGAGGAAGACAAGCGTGATCACCCACCAGTAGAACAGTCTTGACTTGACGTATGCCCTGCATTTACGGCGTAACCAACGATTCCACTTACGAGCCAATTTACTGCACAAGAGGGGAAGAAATAAAAATCCACTGAGTCAGGAGAACAGGGATAAAGTGTTATGCAAAAATACCATGACCATGACTTTGATAACTTCTATTTTTTTCAGCTGTTTTTCTCACTTTCACCTGAACCTTCTAGTGTTTTCATGAATTTATCATGAGTTTATTAATATGATTCAATATAATCGAAAAACAATTTGAAAACTATGACCTTTATTAAAATTGTTAATCTTCTGCCCTCAGCTAAAAGTGTCTATTCAGCCTATGCAGCAAGCTAAACACATATAGCTTCAGTAAGCATTCAGGAGACGTGTTGCATTCTTCCGAGCTTTTACTGATGTACCATATTTCTTATTTTTTGTAAAACTGTAATACTGAAAAAAGAATAAAGAGCATTCAGTCTCTATACAAATGCATAAAGCAAACATTCAACACAAGTGTCCCGTAAATAATTAATTCACTTTATAATATTAGCAGGTGGACATATCATGTACACAAAGCTAAAAGGCAAATGCTGTATCCTCACATATCCTGTGCTGTCCAGTACAACAACGAGGTAACAGTACCGATTAGGTACTAAACCGTATACGTGAACATCAATGACGGCAACCACTTCACTTAATGAGTCTCCAATATGCATCATCAGTCAGTCAAACTTAGAGATTATGCCTTTTCAAGGACATTTGACACCGGGATTGCCAGAGACACGGCACATATGACTGTCCACTCCGTGTGCTTAGAGACAACGTCTCTAATTTATAAACGAAACTTAAATGCTGCTTATGTCATCCAGCCAGTAGATGGCAGTATTCAACCCAAAACGGTCTAAATCAATATTCCTAGTATAGATAGATAGATAGATACTTTATTAATCCCAAGGGAAATTCAGTAAAGACACATTCCCAAAACAATTAAAGAATAACTAACTATCAACTGTCATACAACCAACTTACAAATGCAGAATATAATGTCAGAACTTATTTGAGGCACAGAATAGTTAAGGTACGCCTTTTTTGTTTTAAATTTGTTTTTTTGTTTAAATTTGTCCAGGTACACCTCCTTCCTGAACACTGCAAATGCCAGGCAGTTAATGGCAAGCAGCCAGGGCAAAAAAACTCAAACAATAAGTCAGCAGTGTGGAGAAAAATGGGTCAACAGACAAAGCAAATGCAATATGCAGAAAGTGCTAAATTTAATAAATAAATAAATAAATAAATAGGGTATAAATATAAAATTGCATTGGTAAAACAGAACTGTATTAATGTAGCAGATGTTGCCTGTTCACAAGCTTTCGAGAACTTTTTCCGCCAAAATTGAACCGCAACCAAAAGAGAGATTAGTATTACAACCTCCATTTCAAGGATCAAGGTACTTTTTTATCATTTCATCAAGTGAGAAAAGAAATATGTACTCAGGGCCAGCAGCATACAAAAGAAAATACAGTGACATATACCCTTCCCCCAGTAATAAATAAATAGAATAATAAATATAACAGTTCACTGAACAGAAACAGAGCAGCAAGTTAATGCAGCACAGTAGCAGTGCCACAGGGAGGCATGCGAGAAGTGAGCTGGTGAGTCAGTGCGACCCGAAGTTCATACAGCCTCCAGAAGGAAGCTGTGTTGAAGCCTTGTTGTTCTGGTTTTAATGCTCTGTAGTCCTTTGCCAGGCGGGAGGTGGTCAAACACCTTTTGTGCTGTGTGGGTGGGGTCCCTCATGATATAGGCTGCTCTGCACCTGCATCTGCAGATGTAGATATTCTTGATAGAAGGGAAGCTCCTGTGTGTAATCCTTTGGGGCGGCCTTCGCCACCCTTTGTAGCGCCCTCCTATCGGCAGCAGAGCAGTTCCCGTACCAGGTGATAATCGAGGAGGTGAGAGTACTCTCCACCACAGAAAGCTGTCAGTACTCGAGTGCCAAGGCCAGCCTGCCTCAGCCTCCTGAGAAAGTAAAGGCATTGGTGGGGCTTCTCTAAGATGCTGGCAGTATTCACAGTCCACTTCAAGTCCTCAGAAATGTGGAGTGGAGAAGGGGTGTTATTATTATTATTATTAATTACTTCTCCCTAAAATCAATGATCATCTCCTTCGTTTTCCTCTCATTGATGCAAAGCTTGTTCAATCTGTACCAATCCATGAGGTCCTCTACCTCGCGCTGGTACCACAAATTATTGTTTTGAGATATTAGTCCCACCACAACAGTGTCATCAGCAAACTTCACAATATGACTGTCTGGGAGTCAAACTGAGCAGTCATGTGTAAGCAGCGTGAACAGCAGGGGACTCAGGATGCACCCCTGGGGGGAACCAGTGTTAAGGGTAATGGGGGAAAATGAGACCACATGGATTCTGACAGACTGTATCAAGCAGTCTAGGACCCAGTTGCAGAGGGACAGACCGGTTCTTCCTGTAGGTGAACTGGTGAGGGTCCATATCGATGTTGTTGGGCCTCAGACAGACAACAGGCCTCAAACAAGGTTTATGACCTGTAGACTGGAACAGATGAAAGACCTCAGACTAACCAAATGGCTGCTCTTTGTCTAAGATCTAAGGGCCGGAGGACAAAGGAATGTGGGACGCTTCCATCCCTACCCACTCTGCTGTCCACACACATGGATGCACACATCGAGTGAGCACAGGTTACTTTCATTGTCAGAGACGCAAGCTAAGCTCACAGACGCCATTAACCATTGTTCCTTTCAAACCTCGCGGTCACCTCCTCTGACTAGAACCCCCACATGACGTACTGTCTTCCCATAGAGTCACATCCGCCATCTTGCTCCTCTCACACGTCCACCATCTTGCCCCTCCTCTCGTACGTCCACATAACTACACACACACGTGCACACATACATCTCCACGTGCAATATGTCTGCTTGTTTATAGTTTCTTAGTAGTTAGATAATAGATCGTTATTAATTGAAGGTTTACTGACTGTGGATTGATATCATTGATTTTAATAAACTCTGTTATTTTTTAAAGAGAAGTTGTTTTGTATTATTTTGCATAAGTGCTATGATAAAGGCTGGTTAAGAGAACCTTCCTTCAAACCTTACTTTTTATCTTGTACATATCAATATCTCCCAGAGATTGATATTTATAAGTGAATAGCTTTGAGACTGCATTTACAGGTTGGTTACTGGTCCCTGATATCATTAATAATAGTATTCTTTCAATTAATAATTGTTGATAAATATTAATTATTGCTGATAACCAAAACTGCTACTAGAAAGCCCAACAATGTCAATATTACTCTTTATGTGGGCCATGAAACTTGAAACATTTCATGTCTACTGGGGTGAGGGCCACCTCAAAGCAAGCATAGAATGTGTGGAGGGCATCTGGGAGAAATTCAACATGGCTACCGACAAACAGCCGTAGCTGTGCACTGTAGTTATGTCCCAGAATCTGACTGCAAACAGTTGAAAAAAATATTTAAAAAACACAACCACGGTCTCCTCTGGTCCTGTGGGGCTTTGTGTTGGTTTTTACAACCAACAACAGAGCAATCTGAATGTCCAGCTCTGACCGATGTCATCACAACACACCGCTAGCTTACCACTGGAAACAGCGAACTTCACCTAGCGGGATGAATGCTCCCTCTCAAACTCCTTAGGGGAGTGGTTTCACCCAGAGGAGGTTGGCCTATGTAAATCACTCCTTTTGTTATGTAACGAAAGGAGCTGAATCTGAACGTGCTGTAGGAGCCCCATTTTAACAGTGGGTGGGCTGTAGAGATGATGCAGGACTTTTCCACCTTCCTCATTATCTGAATTGGTAGGCTGCATGGGGCAAAATGTCCGCCAGTTTTACCTGGTTGAAGTCTCCTGCTACCACAAACAATGCCTCAGGATGTTTATCTTGGGCCGATGTGGTGGTGTAGCTCCCAAGAGCTGTACTAGCGTTAGCACTCGGGGGATGTAAACGGCAACGATGAACACGGCCATGATCTCCCTCAGCAGATAGGGGGGTCAGCACTTCTGCTTCAGGTATTCTACTGCTTCAGAGCAATGGTTGCTTACCAAAGAGCAGTTCGTACACCAGTCCTTGTTGATGTAGACGCAGAGCCCCCCCCCCCATTTTTTCCCCATCAGCTGGATCAGCCTGATGGAAGAGGAACCTGTCAATCTGGTAAGTTACGTCCAACTTGTTGTTGTTTAGCCATGTCTCCATTAGCAGAAATGCACACCAGTTCCTCATGTCAGACAGACTTTTGCTATAACTTGACTATATAAATGTTAAATGTTAGAATAATGTATATAAGTTATCCCATATTTACTCTGTTACACTCTTTTACTCTTTGTACTGCATACTATGACCATATAAGTTTGTGTGTGTGCCTCATTATGCTCTGAGTTGCGTTTCAGGAAGGTTGGCATTAATTATGGAGATGTGCACGGGCAACTCAACCAAGATATGAACTTCCCCTGTTCC